>JAEMPF020031054.1:0-12333 GCA_022496165.2 Catalaphyllia jardinei
ATTCAGCTGAGAATATGCCGCCATCGCCGTCGTTTTCACCCGTACTGAATATTTCCTCCCTCTGCAGAATCTTCGTTCGAAATCCATCTGCAGCTTTTCAGCGCCATTTTCCTGAGATCTTGTCGGGTGGAAATATGCGAATTGGTAGAGATTCATTCCACTATTTACCGATACGTTCCGAGAGAGAACACTCGCGGGAAGTCATACGGTCACGTTCGCTTCGAAATCCATATGTTGCAAAATTTGATGACCCAATGACGGATGGATGACAAGGGACAAAGGATTTTCTCGCCTGACAAAATGTTTACAGCCTCCAAAGCTAGTCGACGGGATCTTTGAAGTTTCGTTCTGCTTGCAAAACTTTTGGTGGGTGCAAAAAATCGTTCGCACTAGAAATGGCTTCGCGTTGACAGATTTTTTGGCAAAACAAACAGAATTTCAAGGTTTGCGTAGTGCAAGCCACGATGTGCAAGTCAACAAGCTCATTCGCCTGGATAGCTCATGTCGTGTACACTTTGTATCCACGTACCAAGAGAAATTCTCTTGCCTGAGTCAAGATCGATATCTTTTCCCGCTGCAAAATGCTACCCAAAAATTTTGTCGTCTGCTTCAATGGTGCGTAGTCAATAAAAATACATGGTTTTACCTTCTTCAGTAAACAGAAATTAGCGCCAAATCATAAAAGCTACGTCTCGGCTTTAATTTCCAATCCTTATATGCTTTAGAATTTATTAAACAAATAAAGCAGCACATCACTATAAAAATGATCGCTATTAAGATAGTAATGATTAATGCAAAATTTGTGCACCCGATGCAATTAGTTATGTAAATGGTTGGTGGGAAAAAAAGAAGTAAAATTGTTCCCGGCAGATCTGTTTGATATTTGCTATAAAGCCTATAAAGAAAAGTGAAATGCCTTTCCGCTCTCCAAAGAGGACCATACCCGATATGTGGAAGCTTAAACCCAACCATAACATGTTTTAGTCCTGAAAATTTCAGTTCAGACAGGTGCACTGAGGTTAAAATCGTGTATAGTTTACACGATGGCTTCAATCTCGGAAAGTGTGATCGAAATGAGTCAATTTGTGCTTGATAACTGATTGTTGACGTCTTGCTTGTACATATGCTGCAAGTTGCTCCGTAGCAGCATATGTGGTTCAAATCCTGTTGTAAAAACCATGCGTTTATATTTTTCGCTACCTTTCACTACATTTTGCAGCATAAACATCAAAAATTGTCAATTTTGCACAGAGCAAAATAAACATGTTATCAGTTTAATTTCACAGAAAAAAGTACATACCCGATCAAAAATCATGACGCGGAAAAATTCGTTTGATGCTAGGTAAGCTCTGGAAGCTGCTGCCTTTAGGACAGCCCCCCTCCCTCCTTGTCCGCCAAAAAAAAACCAAAGAAATAGAAAAAACAACAACAACAGGTTACATCGAAAAAGGGGTTCCAATCTGCCGACAGGTTTTTGGGAAAAAAGTCAGATGTATTTAACAATTAGAAAATTCGAGATTTCTTTGAGGCGGCAGCTGATGAGGGCGAAGTCAGAATCAACAATCACCTCATAGAAATCGAGAGCGAATAATTTAATTGTTTTAGTAGAATTCTCACTAAAATTCACTTCAAATCACGGTTTCCAATATTTCTCGATGTCTTATTAAACTTTGCGCCTCAAGAGGATCGTTCAGATTGAAAGTTGTGTACGCGCGAGCATCATTTTTAAAATAATTTCAGCTTTTTTAAAGTCAAGAAACTGCAAATGTCCTTCGTCTAGACTTCTCAGGAATACAATTATCCATTTGCATCAAAATGTTTCTCCAAAACTTTGGCAAAACGAAAAAAAAGTCGCCACTAAAGGGACACAATCACGTTTTTGCGCATGCACAAGATTTTGAATTTTGGACAGGCTGTCGTGAATTCAAAGATGCGGGAATGGTGGTATAGAGCTTTCATAAATCCGTTTGCATCGTCCTCAATCAACTTTGGCTTTGCCATAAAATTTCTCAGAATCAAAGATCAGTGATACACGGTTCTCGTAAAGTGCCAATTTGAGTGTAATCGAGACCTTTCGGTGTTAACTTCAATGCCGTTTGACGGAACTTCGAGTGGAGGGAAGTGTTATGGCGCTGGACGAAGACGGCTTTCTACCGGCAGCTTTCAGAAAGGTTCAGAAAATCGGGCAAGGACTGAGAAGTAATGGACCCAGCAACATATCAGGATTTTGTAAAGAAACCGATTCATGAGGCTTGGGAAAGATTGAAAGGATCGCGCTCGTGCGAACGTTTCTTTGTTGACATTTTACTCGAGCAAGCAGACCTCAGTTTACTCGTTGGTTTTCTTTCTCGATATTCAGACATTCTATCAGGTTCTCTTCGCTCAGGTATACTCTGTGAGATTGACTCCGATTTATTTGTTTTTAGCTATCAGGACAGTTTCGTAAATATGATAAGGACTCGTGTATAAAATCAGTAAAATTTCTATCATAACATTGCACATCAGCATATTCAGGCTTGATATGAACCACGGACTTACCGTTGCCTTGTTTTTACATTACTCATGCAGCTTTTCACGTCTTCCACCACTACATTGGTCAATACAGTTTTTATTTGCCATTTAACGCAAAAAAACAAGTTGCTTTCCCTTCCTGTAATTGAGAGATGAACGCGAGTGGGCGAATGGGATATAAATAGCGAATATCTGTCACTTTGTCGCGTCGGCATGACGCGACAAAGTGACAGTTCTATTGTTTTCCGACGAAAGAAACCAGTCAAGTTCGCGCGTGGGCTACATCGTGATAGTGCCCCTTTAATGGCTGATAGACGTGTGCAATGGCTCAGCCAATTAGATTACAGCATTTGCATTAGTATACTTATAGAATTCTACTAACTATATTTAGTATAAATCTACCGGCGTTCTTTCACGAATGCCATCCTGTGATTGGTTAGAGTACTCACTATCTATTCTGTGATAGTAGCGTGGCAGGGCGAGCTCATAATCTAATTGCATAATATATAGAGGATATTACATGCCCGCAAGTGGATATGAATTTTATTTTCGAGTATTCAACTCGGTATCTCACGAGTGAGCGCAGACACCAGTGAAAAAGGAGCAATTTATTATGTAACCATAACGACGGTGATCTCTTCACGTGTGAAGGTAACCTGTTATTTTCACGTGTGAAGATATTAAGTTTTCGCGCAAAAACTCACTTAGTATTTCACTGGTGTTTATATAATAGGTACTTTTATTTACCCCAGGCAGTGTTTATAGCATAAATGCTAGTGGGGCCGAACAAATAACTGAAACATATACTTCAAATTGACCATTAGTAAGAGTCCCAAGTGCTCGGGGGCAAACTAGTTGGCTATTTACAAGCGTGGCTGAGGATTTAGGAACTCGGGGCTGACTGTGAAACAGATCCAGGTGGTGGTCAGAGCGGAACTCGAACCTAGGACCTTTGGATAGCGAAGTCCGATGCGCTAACCGCTCAAGCGCACTGCCTCTCTTTCAGGCTAGCCCCTTCGAAATCCCCTTTTCAAGGATTTCTCGACTGTATTTAACTCAGTCAAAACACAAACTATGTCGTTTAATGATGTAAAGTGTATATGAAATAATTCATATTTGAACTGCGGTTATAGATACAAGTGAAGTATGATCCTCGCAGTGAATTTTCCAATTTAAGCAATTGGAAAGAAGAAGCCTGAAAAAAATCAGGGCTTCGACGGGATTCGAACCCATGACCTCTGCGATACCGGTGCGATGCTCTACCAACTGAGCTATGAAGCCACACATTGGGAGCAAGGTCAATTTTAATGATAATTTTAATTTTAATTTTAATTTTAATAAATTGACCTTGCTCCCAATGTGTGGCTTCATAGCTCAGTTGGTAGAGCATCGCACCGGTATCGCAGAGGTCATGGGTTCGAATCCCGTTGAAGCCCTGATTTTTTTCAGGCTTCTTATTTCCAATTGCTTAAATTGGAAAATTCACTGCGAGGATCATACTTCACTTGTATGTCGTTTAATATATATCTTTAGTAGGTCACTAAGCAGTTCTTCAATATCCATACTACCATTTTCACACGACTTTCAAAGTCGACGGAGAAGGGTTTTTTTTCACAAATATCAGTTTTTAAAACTCTTCCGTCGGGTAAGAAATCAATCTCGTTCCCACGAGCCTTTTGGTCAGCACCAAGACACGGAGCTCTGGAATAATCCATTTCCAGAGACCAAGATTTTAGGACTTCCGGTCTCATGGCGCATGCGTGGCTTGATTTACATGGCGTCTAAAGATAAAGTCGATGTGGATACGTTCCACAAAGGCATGCAATACGCAATAGCCTTGGCAAACAGAATATCCGAATATTTAAAAAGAAGATTACACGTAACATTGAAACGTAGACGAAAATAGCTCTATAGTGGCCTGGTGACCAAAAAAATGTCTGAGAAAGAATATTAGTAAAAAAAATGATGTTAATGTGCACTTTGTCAAAATGTGTAAATATAAATGTGACTGGTGCATAAACTGCTGTATTTTGGTCTAATTAATCTGTAAAGTTGTAATCGGACAGTATAATCGGTCACTTGGCTGTAATTGGACACCTGTACTCGGACAGTTACATGAACCAATCATTTAAGTCCTCTCCACTAAATCCACCAATCACAACATTGATTACAATCACTATATAACTAATTCAAGAGACTGACTTTGTAAAATCGTGGAGGCTTAGTCACCAGTGACTGTTTTGAAATGAACTTAACAGCCATTTTGCAAGCTTTTCTCCAGATTTTTAATTATGATATTTAAAAATGACTTTTGAAGGTTCTCCTTCAAATGAAAGTCTTACTTTTATAAGAAATTGTAATTGTTATGATTAATTGGTGACAGAACAACGTGTCGTCCAATTCAGTCCGTAATCATACTCGTGACTAACAAATCGGTTAATTTCTTGTATGATTACAGACCGAATAGGACTCTCCACTCAGTCCTATTACCATTATCAATTAAAGTGACAAACCTGTGGTAGTTAGTTTTAACTTGGGTAAGGTTCTTTAACATATCCTTATTGCACAGCAGAGATCATGAATACCTATTAGATATTCTAATCAATATTATAATGAATTTGTACTTGTTTGAATGTTTCTTGTTCTCCAATCCCCCCAGTGATGGCTTTGAGGTGTTATCAATGCGAGGGAACGGAAGATGACTGTGCAAAGAGTGTTCTGGAAGGCAACAAGGACAAGTATGTAACAACGTGCTCATTTGGAGCAGACAAGTGCTTAAGGTCCTTTCGTAAGAAAGGTAGCGCGACCCACGTGTCAAATACCTGCACTAATCAGCTGGGCTGTGATGTGGCGCAAGGGGTTTGTGACAAGTACGGTGATGACATAACTTGCAAAGTTGGTTGCTGTGACGAGAACGAATGCAACGTGGGCTCACATGTCTCCTTCAACGTCATCCTGTTGACCGCATGCTCCGCCTTGGGTCTGGCACTACTGATGAAGTAGGAAAGCCGCAGACCAAGCCTTTCTGCCGTTTGATATATTCATCGTATCAGATTAATTGTTGTATTCGCATATTAGAATTAAAAATATAGGGTAACTAGTATTGTTATTAGTAGAAATTAAACTGCATTTCGTTCAGGAAAACAATGCAAATCAAGGAAGCTCTTAGATTTTCCTTTATTTCGTCAACTTTTTACAATTTCATTAAAAGCTTTTTGTGAAAACTGACCATATTATTTAGTGTTGACACTGAAAGAATGTGAGTGATGCATATTTGGTTCCTTAGGGCTCCAGTTTTGAAAAATTAATCAAAAGAACTCAGTCTTTTTAAGGCTTAAGTGACCGGAGTTAAATTAATGGCCCGTTGTAAGGCCATTCGTGACTACCTTTCAGCAACTGGGCGGTACCAAAAGAAAATGATCAGGATCATAATTTCTGCCCTAGTACCGACCTTGGAATCAATTTGGTTTTATAACACTTAGAGTGATGTCTGGTACGAGCATTTGTTGATTAAGAGATCCGGCAATAACAAGCCAAGCAGTTTGATTATTCGTTGCATTGCGTGGTCTCCTGCATCCAAACGTTGTTTATTCATGGTGCGATTAATCTATACTTGAGAAGGGCACGGCGAGAGTAAGTGCCTTGTCGAACAACTCAACAAATTGACCTTGGTCAGAGTCGGACAAAAAGAACTTTGTTTAATTTTCGAGTCCAATCCACTCGCTTCCTCTACCGAGGGCGGAGGTTTCCCACGTTTATAAGACGGGCCTGCTGGTTTCTTATTATGAGAAGAACAATGTGGGCGTTACTCCAGCTTTATTTCACCCTCAAAAGATAGCACTAAAAACAGAATGAACAAATTCAACATGTTTATCACTGCTGTTTGTGTCTTATTTTTGATCAAATTACGATGGCCCAAGAACAAAAGTATTTACGATAAGCGTGCATTATTCTCTCAGAGAACACCATCTTCTGTATTTGGTAAAAAAATCAATAGGCCACTTGCACTAAGAGGTCATGTGACATCGTTTTTATGAAAATGAAATTTACATGATTTTATCTTCGAAACACTATTAGTGGGCCTCTTAAAAAAAATAATAGTGATTTGGTTTTTCAATCCCGCACTATTTGCTTAAAATGAGAACGTCCGTAGCTGGTCACGTGACCAAAACTTGATTTTTAAGATTATGAATTACCGTTTTCTGACACAAATTTTGCACTTAAACTTCAAGGAAAATGTTGAAAAGATGATGTGGTACCGTTTATAGCACATCTAAACGTAACTATCAATATTACACAAGATATAAACAAAAAGTAGTTTTGGCCGCCATGCTGGAGGGCAAGAGTATGTCCTCCAAAATGGCGGCCAATACAAATCGTACTAATTTGTTGAAAAATTAAAGTACCATAAAATATCTCCCTTAAATGCGTTTCCTCTCAAATTTTGGGTGTAAGATAATTTTTGTGTTCTGTCAAATTTTGGCATCGGCAAGATTACAACTCACTGTTTAAGGGAGGCATTGGTCATTTCACCACTTAGTACAAGAGGCCTATTAATTTAAGGATAATTTTTGGTATTCTTTTTCCCTTAAGGTGGAATGAAACTGCAGTTTAGGACTATAACGGTTACATGCAAAACAGCTTTTTGTGATGTAACTGCAAAAAAAAGATGACTTATCAGGCAAACCACGAAGAAAATGAATTATAGTGATTAAATGTAGAATTAGGCCTGTACAATTTGATGAACTCGTTTTTAACTGCACTGTATGGTGATGACATCAAATTCCAAAATCCAAAACTAAAGAGTCACGAAAGTTTTTGTCCTCATCAGGAGATCAAGGGATCTAAATAACCCATTTCCGAGTTGCCTTCAGCCTCTTTATCAAAGCGAGGCCTGGTGCACAACCATTCAAATGAAAATGAGTTTAATTTGTATGTGAATGAAATCTCATTCTCATATGAAAGGATAAGCACCAAGATTCGGTTTAAAAAAGTGGCTAAAGATAATTCGGAAATGGCCTATTTATATCTGTTTACACTTTTTCGCTTCATTGACGACTGTATCGACGCTACTTCTTCTACCAGAGAGGAACACAATCAATTTATAACTGCTGTTTCACCGGCCTCTTAATTATACCTGTGAAATTTCCGATACTTTTTCAGCATTTCTGAATATTCAAACTTTTTATCAAACGCAATGGTTTATGCACCAACGTAGACTACAAACCCACAGATTCTAAGCAATTATTGGACGAGGTTTCTGTAATATCCAGAATAATCAAGGTCGAGGTAATTAATAAGGGCTATCAGCCGAGGCCTAAGCCTGACGCGGATAACCCTTATTGAGACCTTGATTATCCTGGATTACAAAAACCAAATCTAATAATTGTTTTATACTACATTAAACGAAATAAAAAATGGAAGTGATGTTTTTGCTTCTTCGCTAACCGGAAGCAACACAAAGCGAGCGTACTTGACATGATTACTCGTAACCTTGAGTGTCCTTGACATGATAATTGCATTGTCACGGCGCTGATTTCGAAAATTCACTGTACGCTTTCGGCCAATCAGAAAAGAGTTAGAGTGTTCAATGTATGATAATCATAGTTATTTGTTGTATTCGTGTTCGCACCCATCACATGTCAATAATTCCATTCCTTATTCCCAGTTTCTTAGACATCGTCGTCTTTGTAGTGCTCTGATGTTTTTTCTCTCGATTTCTTCGACAAACATGGCTATCCCGCTCTGTTGTTCAAGCGAGCTATCATCGCGCCCAACAAATTGATCGGCAGTCAGCACTACGAACGTCACGGAGGGAAAATAATGATAGAATTCCATTCACCCTCACAACAAAGCGGGGTGGCCATTTTCGGGCCCTTACAGGAATGTGGGTTTTCCAGACAATAACCTTACACAGGACAACCAACTCTGCAGAGTCACAGGCAAAACTTAGGATTGCGTTCCACTACGTCGAACGCAATAACAAATATAACTGCACAAGTCGGCCATTTTGCAAGAGAGACAATTCTGGCCAATCGCAACTAATGTAACAATGTCTATATCTTCAGACCAATCAGCGTGGGTGTTGTATCGGTATAAACAAGGGTCTTCTCCTCCCTCAGCCGCCATCTTGAAAGCGGAGTAGACCCTGGGAACGAGGTTGAGAATGATGCGAAAGCCAGAGGAAAACTCACCGTCCGACTACACCCTCAAGAATATTTTCCCGCATTTTTACCCACCCCGGTGCGCATGCGTGATTGGCTCTTGGAGAAGAATGGATTCCTGAGGGTGTAGTCGGACGGTGAGTTTTGTCTTCGAGCAATCTGGATCTCCCTTCCCTGCACGGGGACTTATTATATCCGTCACCGGGCGTTCCGAGCTCAGCGCCATTTTGAACTGTGTCAGTTATGACGGCAACGGTTTCAGGCCGCCATTTTAGTAGGTTAACTTACAAGTTCTACAGAGCCTGGTGGCTTCGCGTTGCTAGCTGGAGAAGCTTCGGTGGATTCATGGTTTAGAGAAATTTATGTTCCACGAGTCTAGCGTGTTTACTTAGTGACTGGATTCGATTTTCGCGAAAAAAATCGTGTTTGTTTTGGGTGGATCGGAGCCCAAGTTTACTGTCAGCCTCCTTCCTTGCCACTTTACTATGAAGGGAAGGTGATGAAGGCTATTTCCCCCAAAACTACGTGTACGTATTAAGGACAACAATAACTCGCCACAGGGTAAGTTTCATCGATTTTTATTTCCATTTTCTAGCAAATTTTCAGACCTAAACTTCGCCTCATACAGTGTCATATGTTCTCTATATTTACCCATGTTATGTCACGTGACACACAGTGAGCCTGGGTTAGCTATGGTCTGCCATGACCTCTGTGGCGAGAGAGGTTCGTGCGTTTTTAATTCATTGATATCGGTTTCGTTTTGAAGCAGGATGATACGTTTATACGGATTGAATCAAAATTCGAATATTTTCGAAAACTAGTGAAAGAAAGTTTAAGTATTCTAGAATAGTTAAGATAATAGAACATTTAAAGTTAAAATATTTTTGACGGAGATACATATTTTAAGGAAAGTTGCCTGCCCAATTGCTGTTGGTGACTAATATCGGAGTTGATACGGTTTGAATCGTTGTTGACCGAGAGTATTTTGAATAAGAAGTGAGTTCCAAGCCTTTTCGTTCTATGAATTTGAGGGTTTTTTCCAATAATTGCCGAGTGGATCCGCAGACTACTTTGACAATGTTATGACGAAATTCATTGTTAACAACAGGACAGACGCATTAAAAACTGACATCAATTGGTATTTTACGATAACAAATTGTCAAATTGTCCCCTCTCGTTCGTTGACGCATTGCAATTATAAATTCATGTGTCTGTCCGCTTATTGACAATAAAAATGAGCCAACGAGCGCGCGAGAATTTCTGCAGTTATCGTAAAATAATATTTTGCCAACACTGAACAGAGAACTGGGTGCGAGCGTAGTACGCGGAGGGTCATGGGTAAAAAAGTGACGGTTGAGAAACTTGTGACATGCTACGGTCAACCTTGCCACTGTACTAGCACTTTCCCATAAGGTTTATTTTTATTGTGTAATTAGTGTCATATGATCTGTTTTTTTTTATTCTGTTGTTAATATATCAACCTTAAAACCCCAAAGGTGGCGCATTCGGTCGGGGGTACACGGTCCCTATTTTTCCTAATAAGATGTTTTTGGGGTTTACGTGCCCAGCTTTGAAGCATCTAGGACGTTACTAGATACATCTTTTATCCCCTTTGTTGTAAGCTTATTGTCGCAATTAAAGCAACGTACCCATTCCTCAACCTTTGAATGTGTTCGGTTATGTAGTGAAGGGAAAATACTGTAATATGTTATCATGCGGAACCAGTTGTGTTTACGGATTTATGTAATATCAAAATCGATATAATTCTTACCTAGTTTTAGCGATTTTGAATTTGTTAACGCCCAACCCAAGGTCACCTTGTACATGAGCTTGCGTTTATTCAGCTATCTTATCCAAAGGCCACTTTTCGCAGCAGATGACGATTGCAGGAGAAAACAATATAGCTGAACCTGGAGTTTTATGTTTAATTGATAGAAATAAACAATAGGTACAGTTTGACCTTTTCAACGTGTCCAAGACGAACGACGCCGATTTGAGTTGTTTATTGTTGGTTCCGGTGTTCGGATGCCCTTGTTATGCCGGCCTTTGAAAGACTTATTGGCCCCGGGGGCGTGAAAATAAGCCATCTTTTAACACTGGATAAATGATTCCCTTTTGTTACAAAAGCAGTTTACGCTCACAACAACCCCGAGCAGATATTATACATTCACAGCGCGGAATTGAAGTCTTGTTTTCGACCCTAAAAAACCCACCTTTTCCAGTAGCTCATCAGAGCATAAAACTACATACAAGACTCCTGGTTCTTTTTCCCTACCATCACTATGAAAAATCCAAAAGAGAATCTCGCAACTTTCCGCCATTTGATCACGCAACGTGACAACATCCATACGGGAACCCAAGACATGCGCGTGGATCCACGCGGATAGATGACGTCAGGATGGCGCAATTTGTTCTAAAAATAGAAAAATTGTTGCATACAATGGCATATCGTAGGTGCCCACGTATCTCAAGACTTACGGTCTCAGTCCCCGGCTATGGCTCCTGCATATACGTCATATTGTCATAGTGTCTTAGCTAAAAATTGCTCAGTCAATGAGTGATTCTATAAGCTTTCTGTGCGCCAAATGTGGCAAAAATCGAAAGTAACGCAACTTTTAGGCCTTGTTTTTATTTGCGTCATTCAGCACAGCATGAAAAAAGAGATTTACGAAAAATTAAAGTTGGCTTAAACCTTCTTAAAGTAGGTTATCGCTTTACGCCATGAATTAAATTTCCATAAAGGCTGGTTACATTTACGCTGCCATGCATAAATATAATGTATAGTTTGCGTAAAGGTTGTCGACCAAGTTTACGCGGATCATTATCAGCAGCTGGGCATAGCCCTTTATATAACAACGACCCCTTGATTTAACAAAAAAACCTTTATATAATTCGCCTTCCTTAGCTTACATAGCCGCCGCAAATGAACAACCCCTGCATGTAACAACCCCGGAACGTAACAACCCCTGGATGCAAGAATCCCTGATTGTAAGAACCCCTGATCGTAAGAACCCCTGGATGTAAGAATAAGAACTCCTGATCGTAAAAACCCCTGGATGTAAGAACCCCTGGATGTAAGAACCCCTGATTGTAAGCACCCCTGATTGTAAGAACCCCTGAACGTAAGAACCCCTTATCGTAAGAACCCCTGATCGTAAGAACCCCTGGTAAGAACCCGTGATCGTAAAAACCCCTTTTTTAAAGAACCCCTGATTGTAAGAAACCCTGGTTGTAAGAACCCCTGCTCGTAAGAACCCCCTGATCGTAAGACCCCTGATCGTAAAATCCCCTGATTGTAAGAACACGTAATCGTAAGAACCCCTCATCGTAAGACCCCTGATCGTAAGAACCCCTGATCGTAAGAACCCCTGATCGTAAGAACCTCTGATCGTAAGAACCCCTATCCGAACCCCTGATCGTAAGAATCCCTGAACGTAAGAAACCTTGATTGTTAAAACCCCTGATTGTAAGAACCCCTGATCGTAAGAACCTCTTGATGTAAGAACCCCTGGATGTAAGAACCCCTGATCGTGAGAACCCCTGGTTGTAAGAACCCCTGATCGTAAGAACCCCTGGATGTAAGAACCCCTGATTTTAAGAACCCCTGATCTTAAGAACCCCTGGATTTAAGAACCCCTGGATGTAAGAACCCCTGGAT
>JAEMPF020031054.1:13565-26054 GCA_022496165.2 Catalaphyllia jardinei
TTAAAGTATATCAAACTAGTTTTGAGACGATTATTCAAAATGGCGGAAAAACCATTGTTAAGAGAGTGGAATAGCTTTTAATAGAGAATAACACACAATATTTTTGATGTGATTAAATGGTAAAATTTATTGCAAAGACGAAATCATCCTAATTAATTTTACAAATGAATGTTAAGTAATACAGCAAACATTTTTGAGTGTTCAAGAATGTCAGTTTTCTAAAACGGCGAATTGTCTTTGCAGCTTTGGCCTTGGAATGTAATTATTGAGCTTGTCCTCTTGTGGTGATAAATTTTCTTTACGGCAGTACATCTGTGACGATCCTTCATCCACAGGTAGCTCGTCAGCCCACTTGAAAAATCTACACATTTCTTTTCTTCTACAAGTGAAGTAAGGTCGGAATGGATTCTTCTGAGATCTTGAGACTTTTAATGTCGCAACGTCCATATGTCTACAATATGGCAACTGTCCACCTTCATGTACTTTGTATTCAGGTATAACACGATTACAAAGACACTGTTGATATGAATGTATACTATCTTCACGGCAGAAGAAGGGACATAACTTCCAGTCCACACATCGAATGTAAGGTATACCCGAAGCGGGTCTGATGACTTCAAGGTCTTTTAGGCAAAGTCCACACTTTGAGTAACTCATCTTGAAACTATCGTGAGACTGCACTCGCAGCACCTTTATACAGTTTTCACTTGTCAATCTTGTTAATGATCATGTCAAACCGGAACTTTACCGGTCAACTTCATCAACTCCGTTAACGATCAAATCTAACCAGTACCAACAGGTTTGACAGAACTGGTTAGGTTGCATAATGATTTCGAGAATTTTTTCTTTTTCATCCTCAAGGGTACTTTCATCGATCCAGTCTTGATCCTCAGGGGCCATGAAATCCAAGATATCTAGCAGATCATGCCAGAGCCAGTATGCGATTGGTCGATATTCATTCTGAGTAACCAGCAAATCATTTAAGCATGTTGTCAACTTTTGATTGTCTTGGAGGACAGTAGGTTCTTTTCTTCGAATTTCATTATATAACAAGAAGGCCAGACAACTCCAGTAGGTCCACTTAACCGTGTCATCACAGTTGTTGCAATGGTCGTCCAGGATGTTTGAAACCATCATGTAGAGTATATGATGATAATGATGAATGAATACACACTCGGGGTTTCCTTGTTGTATATATTCCTTGAAGTAGAAACCGGTTTTTCTAGTTTAGTAAGGTTCCCATTGTTTATTGCTTCGTAGTCTTGTCACCAAGGGTGTTCTTGGCTTGTAACGACGTTTTCCAGTTTTACGCTTGGAATCTGGGGGCGTTTCCATCATTATTGCATGTGCTGAGTCCTCAGGCAAAATGGGAGAAGGTGTTTCACTTCTAACGGGAATTTTTGACTGTTTAGTCGTTACTGGCGTCGTAGGTAATTTTCTCGGTGTAACTCTTTTTGTAGACTTAACGTAAGATGTCGTGGAAAGATTATTAACGTCGGGAGTTCTCTCTGTGGGAGGCGCTGGCTCTGACTTGGGTAATACGACAGCTGGTTTTACGGCTACTTCACTTTTCATTTGTTTTGTTAATCCTTGGTACCTTTGCAGAAGTTGATCCAGCAATAAGACTTTTTGATCATCTGGGAAGGAGGAGTCCATAATTTGCTTCATGTCTTGATCTAAACGTGTCAAAGTCGGGAGTTGAGCGGGAGCCGTCAAGCGATGTTCTGTTTCGATACTTTGCATTAAATGTTCAGGTATCATCACCATCTTTTGTGCGTGCTTCATTTGAAAACCTTTCCTAATAAATCGATGGCAAGGGGAGTAATTAAAGAGGCGAGAGCCGGTAAAAATCCTCCCTTTTGATTGAGCACTTGCTTTTTCTTCTTAAGACTTGGTTTCTTGCGTGTTAGATAGAGGAGCTTTGACTTGTGTGGCTTCAACCGTTTAAATGATGGAGTAGGTATCAACATGTTCCCTTTAAGAAGATTTAGAGCGATCTCACCAATGGCTTCCATTTGTCCCTTGTTAGCATGCGCTATCATGTCTTTTCGTTGTTTTCCAGTGCTTTTAAAACAGGTGCAAAGGAAAGGTAAATGCTGATTGACTTTTGAATGTTTGAGAATTTTTAGACGCCACTTAATTTTCTACCAATGCCCCTAAAAGCATTACCAAAAACCTTTGGTCTTACAGAACTAAAGAAAGGCTTCTTCCCTCATTTCTTCAACCGGAAAGAAAATCAAACTTACGTTGGCCCTCTTCCTCCTGTTGAAGACTATGATCCCGACAGCCTGAGTGCTAAAGAAAGAAAGGAGTTCCTCGCTTGGTATGAAGAGTTAAAGCGTGCACAGTACTTGTTTAATTTTGAGCAAGAAATAGAAGAATACTGTCGTAGCGATGTTGATATTCTCAGAAGATGCTGCTTGAAGTTTAAACAACTTATGGAAGAAACATGCCACCTCGACCCATTTAAGTATTGTGTCACAATCGCCTCAGCCTGTAACCAAGTTTTTAGACAAGAATTTTTAGAAGAAGATACCATTGGTCTCATCCCTCCTCAAGGGTACCAGCCAGCTCGAAGGTATTCTGTCATGGCCCTGAAATGGCTGGCATGGGTTCACCAACAGACGGGAGATCGCATTCTGCACGCTTTAAATGGGGGTGAACAGCGCATTGATGGTAGCTATGTCGATGGTTATGATCCTCTCAAGAAGACCGTCTACGAGTTTATGGGGTGCATGTGGCACGGTTGTGACAAGTGCTACATGCCTGACACCTTGAACCCTATCAACGGCACCACCATGGAAAACCTCAAGGAAGGTACCGTTCGTAAGATTGAACGCTTGAAGAACCTTGGTTACAATGTCGTGATTCAATGGGAATGTGCATTTCTTCAACAGCTGGAAATAAATCCCGATATGAAAGCCTTTGTACAAAACTTGAACTTTGACACACCATTAGAACCTCGTCATGCTTTTTTCGGTGGAAGAACCAATGCTGTTTTTCTACACAAAAATGTTTCTGAAGGTGAAAAAATTCATTATGTTGACTTCACATCCTTGTACCCTTGGACGAATAAGTATTGTGAAATTCCAATCGACCATCCTGAAATTCTAACGAGTGAGGAGTTAATCGACCGATCACCTCGTGAGTTCTTTGGTCTTATCAAGTGTGACATCCTACCTCCCACTTCTCTGTTTCATCCTGTCCTCCCATACAGAGCTCAAGGAAAATTGATGTTCCCACCATGCAAAACATGTGCAGAGAACCTACAACAATCTCCCTGTGAACACAGTGACGTTGATCGTACATTGTCCGGGACATGGTGCTCTATAGAAGTCAATAAACAATCGTCTAAACAAGTCAAAGGCAGCTGGCCTTGACAAGATATCTGCTAGGCTCATTCGGGAATGTGCAGATCTCATTTGCATTCCTATCCGTGATATTTTTAACCAGTTGATAAGTCAAGGCATATTTCCGGATGACTGGAAATGCGCAAAGGTCACCCCACTTTTTAAACAAGGCGATCGGGACGACTTAAACAATTATCGTCCAATCTCGGTGATTTCAGTTATGGCCAAGGTCTTTGAAAGAATCGTCTATGATCAATTATATGCCTACCTAGAAGAGCACAATATAATCTGTAAATATCAATCAGGCTTTCGCGCTATTCACTCAACTGTCACGGCTCTCCTTGAGGCCACGGACACGTGGGCGTACAATATTGACCGCGGTAAAATCAACGCCGTTGTTTTCTTAGATCTAAAAAAGGCCTTCGACACAGTTGACCATGAGATTCTTTTATCAAAATTAAGCAATTACGGCATATATGGTAACGCACACCAATGGTTTAAGTCGTATTTAGAGAATCGTACTCAAATGTGCTCCATCAATGGGTCGCTCTCTCAAAACTGTTTATTAAGTTGCGGTGTACCCCAGGGGACGATTTTAGGTCCATTATTATTTCTGTTATACATCAACGATCTTCCAAACTGTCTTTCAAATTGTGAGCCGAGGATGTACGCTGATGACACCCACCTTACGTACGCAGGTGATAATGTAGACAATATTCAGTTGCATCTAAATCAAGATTTAGAAAATGTTCACAATTGGCTGAAAGCAAACAAACTTACTCTAAATATGACTAAAACCGAATTTATGCTTATCGGATCTAGGCAGAGGCTAAGTACTCTCACAGAGTCCCCGACATTTGCAATTAACGATTTTGAAGTTAGCCAGGTCACTACTGTAAAATCACTTGGAGTGACCATCGATGACAGACTTGATTGGAATGGCCATATCGAGAAAGTAACAAAAAAAGTCGCTTCTGGTATTGGGGCCATAAAACGAATAAGGCACCTTGTCCCTCAGGCGACCTTAAAACTAATATATCAAGCTTTAATACAGCCACACTTTGATTATTGCAACATTGTTTGGGGAAACTGTGGGATAACCTTACGGAATAAGGTTCAAAAGCTACAAAACAGAGCAGCCCGTGTTCTGACCTACTCAAGCTATGACGTAGATGCTGGTCACCTTCTCAAACTTCTAGGGTGGAAAAACCTAGCTTGCCAGCAACGATTTCAAAGAGCTACGATGGTTTACAGGTCTCTGCACGGGTTGGCTCCAAACTATCTTAGTTCTAAATTTGAAAGGCGAGAAGTCGCATATAACCTAAGGGACTCTGAAAATAAACTCAATGTTCCATTACCGCGCACAAACTATTACAAAAACAGCTTCAGCTATAGTGGCGCCATTCTCTGGAACAGTCTTCCTTGTAACTTAAGGGAAGCAGAGTCCCTTGGGCAATTTAAACGATTACTCAAAGAACTGTAAGGCACGGCATTCGTGGAAAGCAGCTTTTTTATTTAAATATATATATATATTTTATTTTTATTTTTATATTAGTGTTAGGTATTTTTAAAGCTGACGAATTTTGTACCGTGGATAAATAAAGATTTACTACTACTATAAAGCATTGGATTTGGGGTACCGCATGGTTCGAATGGTAGAGGTGTGGCATTTCTCTAGGAGGTCTTCCAGGCTGTTTAGAGGTTACATTGACACTTTTCTTAAGATCAAGCAAGAGGCGAGTGGATGGCCCTCCTGGTGTGCAACAGAACAACAGAAGAAACAATACATTCGAGAATATGAAAAAAAGGAAGGCATAAAGATGGATCGCACCAAGATAAAGAAGAATCCAGGCCTACGCTCGTTGGCAAAGCTCATGTTAAATTCATTCTGGGGAAAATTCGGACAACGTGACAATATGCCTCAAGTGGAGCTTGTCAAAGATGCAGAACGATACTTCCGACTTCTCACCTGCCAATCAACACAAGTCAAAAATATTCAGTTTGTCAATGATGATTGTATAGAAGTTTATTTCACTCAAGGAGCTCGAGATGGATTTGTTTCCACCTCTGACAAAACCAATGTGGTGATTGCCGCTTTCACAACAGCCCATGCCAGACTTAAACTTTACTCTGTCCTGGAACTTCTTCAGCAACGAGTTCTGTATTTTGATACCGATTCTATAATCTACACAAGTAAAC
This sequence comes from Catalaphyllia jardinei, assembly GCA_022496165.2. Taxonomy (NCBI): domain Eukaryota; kingdom Metazoa; phylum Cnidaria; class Anthozoa; order Scleractinia; family Caryophylliidae; genus Catalaphyllia; species Catalaphyllia jardinei. The sequence goes on from JAEMPF020031054.1 coordinate 19,115, forward strand.
CTGGCGAATGGAATCCTCCTCTGGGTGACTATTTAGGAGAGCTCACTAACGAACTTGACGATGATGATTACATCACTGCTTTTGTCTCTGGAGGGCCGAAGAACTATTCTTACCAGACAAAAAATGGGAAAACCGTCTGCAAAGTCAGAGGATTCACTCTTAACTACCGTGGATCTCAAAACCTCAACTTTGCAGCCATGTGTTCTCAAATCTGCAACCCAAATGGGGAGCCAATCTACTTAGAAAATCCCCACTTCATCAAACGTGACGCAAAAACAAAAACAATACACACAGTCAAATTGAAAAAGAAATACAGCCTAGTCTATGATAAACGGGTTGTACAAGGTTTCAATACAATTCCCTATGGATACCACTGAATTATTTTAAAGTGAATGAGGTTAGGGTTGGCTATAAGGGGAGGTTGGAGGCCAACAACTTTGCCACTGCAAACTTGCAACCAATATGAACACATTGCACTTTTTCTTGGTTCGTGAGTGTGCCAAAACGCTTGTATCGACTAGCAGTTTACCGGATAAAACGTCTAAACAGTGGTTGGAACTTCTGAGGGAACTGGAGCCTATGAATTGGGCACGTTTATTATGCTTTTATGCCTATATGGAACACTGTAACGTGACTCTTAGTGAGCAGTATCAACTTCACAAAGTATTACATGCTACTTATCCAGACCATTATCCTTCTACCTGGTGGATGCTTGGACAGGTTATAAATCTGTGGTGAAAAACATCTTGTCATCATTTGCACTACAACCATGGGCAACTTCACAAGTCGGTTGTGTCAGACTCCTGTTCCCAACTTATCGTTTAAAGAAATGTGTCAGAGGATGTGTTGTTTAGTTGTCTGTTGCGATAGTCAAGTGCACATCGATTACAGCGATGCCTCTGACGAAGAAGAAGAACAACAACAAGACCGTGAACAAGAAGAATCTTTACAAGAAAATCTATCAACTTTTAGAGAAACTGTACTATGAACGGGACCGTCCTTCGGCTTTGGGTGGTGTAGAAAAGCTGTATCGAGCAGCGCGTCACTATGGACTAAAACGATCAGAAGTAATTCACTGGTTACAGCAACAACCTGGCTACACCCTTCATAAACCAGCCCGCAAAAAGTTTCCTCGCAACAAAGTGTTTGTCAACGGTCTAGACGAACAGTGGCAGTGTAATCTTTGCGATTTAACAAGTCTGAGCCGATGGAATCGTGGGCATAAGTACATACTCACATGTATAGATGTTCTATCCAAGCATGCATGGGCAGTGGCCATAAAAACAAAAACAGGATCTACATTGGTTGCCGCCTTTACAAAAATATTTAAACAAGGACAGAAACCTGAAGTTTTACAATCTGATGCAGGCACTGAGTTCAAAAATAAAACATTCCAAACATTTCTCAAGAAGCATGGTATCCGTCACTTTGTAACGTACAACGAGACAAAAGCCCAAATCGTAGAGAGATTTAACCGAACTTTAAAGCAGCTCATGTGGAGGATGTTTACCACCAGCAGTTCCTACCATTACTTAGACAAGCTCGATAGTTTGGTCAATGATAACTACAATCGGAGTGTACATCGGAGCATAAAAATGAAACCCGCCGATGTGACTGTTTTTAATGCTCAAGACGCATGGAGAACCTTGTATGGCAAGAAGACGCCATCCAAAAAGTATAAATTCAATGTTGGTGATCAAGTCAAGATCAGTAAGCACAAGAAAGTCTTTGAGAAAGGATACCTGCCGTCTTGGACCGAAGAAACCTTTACAATTGCACAGAGGTTACCACGAAATCCACCCGTGTATCGCCTGAAGGAGGCAAACGGTGACTTGATTCAAGGAACATTTTATGAAACCGAGTTACAGAGAGTGATTGAGAAATCCAGTCATTTGTTCCGCATTGAGAAAATTTTGAAAAGCAGAGGAAAAGGAAAAAAGAAAGAAGTGCTAGTGCATTGGAAAGGCTGGCCGAAATCATACGATAGCTGGTTGCCCGCTAGTCAATTGGTTTCCCTTCAATGACCATGATTCAAGATGATGACTTTTACGTAATACTACCAAGTAATGCCAACAGCAATTTGTTTCCAACCAATACTCAATCATTTTACCGCGTAGCGTTACCGCGACAGATCCATTTAAAAGATGAAGAAGATTGGGAGGTTGGAATTCATCATGTGATTTATCCGTTTTCCTGGTTTGAAGTGCCTCAGGAATGTGATCATCCACATGTTCTCTTCAGAAAATTTGGTACCCGAAAAGTATACCCAGTGGCCTTACCTGTAGGAAGATATCAAACAGCCTTGGATATTGTAGAAGGAATGCTGAGGTGTATGGATCCTGAGTACTTTAAAGTTAGTGTGGATGACGAGTGGAACGTTACTATCACAACTCACAATGTTTGGGTCATGGTCGTAACACCAGTCGCTCAAGGTCTAGGATGGATAACCAGTGAGAACAAAATACGTCAAAGTACCCTGTATGAGTTAAAAATTCATTCCTCTATGAGAACCATGCCAGGATCAGAGTACCATTGGTGTGTGCTGCCTCGTCGATCATCGGTCACCTTTTCCGACACTTTCCTTATACCCGCGGGAGTTTCGCTCTGTCACTGCAGACATAAAGTAGTGCAAGTGCAAACTAGTCTGATAGAGCCACGTCAAGTGGGTGAAAAACGTTTGCAACTGTTACACGAAATGGTGCCGCACGGTCTTTTTCGTAGAGACGTTAATGGAAGAACCAGGACGGGTTAATTACTTTCCACTAAGAGCCAAAACATTCCAGACCATTGACATCTACTTAACAAGCGGTTGTGGGCAGTTACTTTCATTTCAAGGTGGAATCGTAAACGTTACACTGCACTTTAGACGACGTGGAAGATGAGCAATAGTTTTCACATTGTGGTAACCAGTGATGCAAGCACAGAACAGCATCCTGAAAATAAAGCTGCCAGTTTTAAAATGCAGCTTCCCAATCAACTGCATTTGAGTGAGGACTGGGAAGTCGCAATGACACACATCGTCTACCCGCACACATGGCAAAATGTCCAACGGAATCAAGTGTCTTATCTGCTAAGCTATGGCGGTGATTCACCATGGAAGTTACCGATTTATCTCCCAAGTGGGACTTACCAGAGACTTGAGGATTTAGTCAAGGGTATGGTGACAGGACTTCATAGTGCGTTTATGGACATTCATCGTAAAAGTAGGAAGACGATCCACCATATAGGAGGACACGAATGTTTCTACATCAATCCAAAAGCTGGACATTACTATGAGTTTACTCTACCTCCAGGATTTCAAGTAAAACTACCTAAGAATCTAGCTAGAGCGTTAGGGTACCTGAACCATGAGGATCGTGTACCGGCCCTTTATCTGATCACTGATCCTACTTCTGTACAGCTGCATGAGGATCAGAGCGTGACCCTGAAAGCAACGACCATCACCATGAGACGAAATGATGAATTGGTGTGGGGTATACTGAGTCGTCATTCATTCCAGTCCATGTACATCTATTCCGATCTCATCGAGTCCTTAGTGGTAGGGGATGTTCAAGCCAATTTACTGAGAACAATAGTACCACGAGGTCAACCTGGTGACATGATCGCAGAAGAGATCAAAATACCTACCTATCATCGACTCCGTACCTCGATCTTTTCTGCACTGGAGATCAATATAAGGGGTGACACTGGTCAGTTGATATCATTTGCGTCTGGTGTTGTGCGAGTAACATTACATTTCCGACGTCGTGCAATTCTATGAAATGATTCTACCGATGAATCATCAGTTTTATCCATACCATCGGCAAGTGATACCGTTTTCCCAACGAGGTAAAGGGGACATCAGAATATTTGGAGGAACACATCCTTACGGTCAAGGAGGCAATGGGTTGGGTGGAATGTTTCGTTCGCTCTTTCGCACAGCTACACCCTTTCTCAAAACAACAGTCAAGAAAGTGGGAAAACGAATGCTCAATACAGGATTGGACACGGGTATGCAAATTGCTCAAGACGTTCTCAATGGTCAACCTGTAAGAAAAGCTGCCAAATCGAGAGCAAAGGCTGCGGGTAAAGGTTTCCTGACAGGTGCCCTTAAGGACATTACACAACAAGGCCGTGTGAGAAAAGTACTTAAACGCAAGCGGAAAGCTGTTCCAGTCAGTTCACGTCAGACCAAGAAACGGAGAACATCAACCGCAAAGTTCAGGACGATTTTTGACTGAATATGGCTTCAGCACATCCGCTCTCTGTTCCCGGTGAAAACTCGAGCTTACAGTTGTTCCAAGTACCTGTCACTGATGTTTCTATTGTGAAAAGTAAATGGGTTGATTATGAACCTGTGCAAAGCGGAACCAACCCTATTGAATTTGTCATCAAGCCTCTATCAGATTACATCGACATCAACAAAACGGAATTGAGACTAGTGATAAAGATCATCAAAAATAATGGAGGAAACACTGCACCTGGAAAGAAGTATACTTTAATTAACAATGCCCTTCATTCTCTCATCAAGCAGTTCACCATCAAGTTGAATGAAACTCTCGTCACAGAGCAATCCGACACACAAGCCTACAACGCATACATCAAGACCTTGCTTAATTTTACTGAACAGGCCAAGAAATCTTATTTGACCAAAGCACTGTACTACAAAGACACTGCAGGACACATGGATGAAGTGGATAATACTTCAGAAAATAACTGGGGGCTCATGAAGAGAGGCTCCTTTACTGACGGAAGTGCTGAAGTAGGATTGGTTGGTGTACCCCTCTGCGATTTGTTTAACACTAATAAACTGCTGTTGGACAACATAGAAATCAAGATCAAGGTTGATCTAAACAGTAACGAGTTTGTTTTGATGTCTGGAGAAGAAGCCAATGATTGCAAGTTAAAAATAATGTCAAGCACTCTCAGAGTCCGCACGGTACGAGTGGCAGACAGCACTAAACTGGAGCATGTTAGTATTATGCAAGGTCGCGCGGGACAAAAAGCGCTGCCTGCAATTTACACCCTAACAAGGACCCCTACACACGCCAGAATCATCCCTAGTGGCGTCTTGAATCATACAGAGACGGATCTATTCAATGGCCTTATTCCTCAATGCTTCATATTTGGAATGGTGCGAAACGATGCTTACAATGGCAGTCTGACAAGAAATCCTTTCAACTTCCAGCTGTTTGATCTAAACGCTGTACGAGTGACCGTCAATGGTGAAGAAATCCCTTACTCGGTCATCGACTTGGCCGGTGGTAAGAAAATTGATGGATTCAACACTCTATTCTCGGGTAGTGGTGATATGAACTGTGGTCACGGTATAGACATTGATAGGGAAGATTGGGAACGAGGGTACGGGTTGATTCGACTGGACACTACACCAGCAGGTAGTGGTCATCCGGACCACTTGATTCCTCATCGTAGTGGCAACGTCAACTTGTATCTCAAATTTGGCAGCCCAACACCAACAGTTCTCAATTTAATTGTTTACGCGGAGTTCCAAAATCATTTGGAGATTGACCGTAACAGGAGAGTGGTGTACGATTTGTCTCAAGGCGCTTGAAGATGCATACGACTCAAGAATTATGGCAGGTTTCATTACATGATTCCATCCTAGCAACTGTCATGAGAGGTGTATTTCCCAGCGACAAGTTACCAATCGTAAACGAGTATCCTTCAGCTCTGATTGCAAATACAGACCCTCACAATCAACCCGGAACGCATTGGATTGCAATGTATTTTATCACGCCTGACGAAAGTGAATTCTTTGATAGCTACGGATTTCCTCCTGAGACCTATGACATGGATGAATACGTAGTTCGAAAATCTACCTACTTCAACGACAAACCTCTACAAGGTCTAACGTCAGATGTATGCGGAGACTATTGCTTATTTTACTTGCTTCATCGAGCACGAAATGTAGATCTGAACACTATTCAAGCTAAGTTTAAGCGATATGACTCACAGTGGAACGATGCACAAGTCGCACAATTTATACACAGCTATGTTCAATCTATTACCAGTGTTAGCACTCGTTTTCAAAGAGAAGAGCAAGTTTCTAAATCATTTCAATGTTGGCGTAAGCAATCAATAAAGTAACATTAGAGTTAAAAATATGTGTGCGTCATTGATAGGTATTTAAGGAGTGTTTGCCTCTAAAAACTTTCATAAGCAGTCAGCGTTCTGTTGCGACAACGTGAGTCAATTCAAATGCCCAAGCAGTATTATAATAGCTGGCCCAAGTCAGTGTGGAAAGACAACGTTTACAAGACAGCTACTTCAACAAGCAGATTCTTTATTTGAACGACCCATTCGTAAAATCGTGTATTGCTATGGACAATGGCAAGAATGCTTTAAGAATATGGCATCCCGGGTGACATTTGTAGAGGGTATTCCTGAAGATATCCCCAGTCTATTTCCTCCCAATTGTCGTCCAGGAATACTAATACTCGATGACCTAATGCGGAACTGTAGCGATGACGAACGTATCCTTGATCTGTTCACAAAAGTGTCACACCACTGTGATGTGACCTGCATCTATTTGACCCAAAACCTCTTTCCACCGGGAAAGTTTTCTCGCAGTATCTCTTTGAATGCGCATTACGTCATCACATTAAATAATCCACGCGATACCCTAGGATTTCGCACACTGGCGCAGCAAGCATTTGCAGGAAGAGTTCCTTACGTATGGGAAAGCTTTCAAGATGCTACGTCAAAACCCTTTGGGTACCTCCTTATGGATTTACATCCTCGTACACCAAACATTCAACGACTACGAACCAATATATTATCCGGATCACATGCCTATCCTGTGATTTACGTGGACAAGAAAAGTCATAAAACAGATGAACCATTACCGGTTGTTTTCACTTAACATCATGACTTCACACAAGTCACACCGTACGACGAAACGTCCAAGAAAAAATCAGCGTGGTGGTAATATGGTCTTGCG
>JAEMPF020031055.1:0-25979 GCA_022496165.2 Catalaphyllia jardinei
TGACGGACTGAGTGACTGATTGACTGACTGACTGACTGACTGACTGAGTTATTGATTGATTGACAGACTGATGGACTGAGTGACTGACTGACAGACTGACTGACTGAGTTATTGATTGACTGACTGATGGACTGAGTGACTGATTGACTGACTGACTGACTGACTGACTAGAGTATTGATTGATTGACTGATTGATTGATTGATTGATTGATTGATTGATTGATTGATTGATGAAGCTTAAAACAAATCCTGAATTTATCTTTTTAGAGACCTCAAAATGGAAAATATTCTTCTAGATGAGAGTAAAAAGAACATCAAGATAGTGGGTAAGAAAATGAATATATGACCTTTATACCTCCTTGTATTTAACATATAGCCATATAATCAGACCTTCTCTTTGCTATTGGGGAAAGCTACAGCATCTCAAATTTCCTCCTGCCTAAGCTGCTTCTCACAAAAAATGTTATTCTTACGAAAACCAGGAAATGATTACACTACCACAGGAATATACTCCTCACTAGCTCTTACTTAAAAAGCCACACTTCATTCCTTGTCACTGACCTCTTCTGTCACCGTTATTTGTCTCGTTCATTCCTTGCAGACTTCGGTCTCAGTAACATCTGTCTTGGCGATGACCTGCTCAAGACCCAGTGCGGCTCACCAGAGTATGCTGCCCCAGAGCTGTTCAGGCGCGGCTGCCGATATGGGACAGAAGTTGATTTATGGAGTCTGTGAGTATTTGTAGATAGACAAAATATTAATCGAACCTCCAGTGACAGATACCCAGGGCAAAGGAAGAGGTATATTTGATAAGAAAGTGATCGCAATCTACAAGTTTTTTTCTTGTAATTGTGGTCACTTCCTTATTGAATTATCCAATTTATTATTGATTCTAATTATTGGAGAGCACAATAATTCTCTATAATTTTAGGTGAGTTGTTTGGTTCAAATGATTACTACTAAGAAATAACTCTTACCCACAGCTTGGCTAGCCTCCTACGCAGACGTTCTTAGGCTTGTCACGCGTTCCTCCCCACGAACGTCTGCTCAACAAACAGGCCACTTCCGTTCACTGGCGGTTAGCCTTTGTTTCAAAAGAACCAATCTGCTGTTCTGTTAATGTTGACATCTCTATTGTTTGCCAGGCTGTTTGCCATGTGCTTATGCACTGTTTAGGCTCATTTATATTGCACAATATTTGCTTTCGAAGACTTCGAGGGGCAAAACATGGAAAATAAGAATTTTTCCGTGAAATGTTGCTTACTTGCATTTAATATTGTGGCGCTGGGCCCGGTTGTTTCATTAGAACCAGGTATTTGTAAGCAGAGCGTATGTTGCTTCTTATCACATATATCATATTTACGCACATCCGTTTTTTTTTTCTTCGGAGACGCTACACGTTTCTGTAGAGAGGTTTTTAAGTTTCTTCCATCAATTTGGTTAAGCTTCTGTTTCTCCAGTTCGATGAATAGGTTTATTGCTCCTTTTGTCCCTTCTGACACAATATTATTGAAATGTAGCTGTTTACGTGCGAATCAGTTCATGTGTCAGTTGACTGTTTTGCGTGTTGTATATCCCATCGTTTGACTTAGTTTAGGCAATTAACGTACCGGTCCTCAACCTCAATGTCGGTCCTATCAGTTGCCAGCACTTCTAAAATAATATGTACGTCTGCAGTTGCTGGTGCAACTCGTACGTAAGTGAGAATGTTGAACATTTTGCAGCACAAATTTCTCGTGTTGAAGCGTTGGGTCAAAGTCGGTCAAAGTCCAGCTTTCCACGGAAAGGCAGAGAAGCTATGATTGGCTAACCGCCAACGAACGGATGTGACCGGTCCGTTGAGCAGACGTTTGTGGTGAGGAACGCGTGACAAGCCTAAGAACGTCTGCGTGGGAGGCTACAGCTTGGCTTGTTAAAAGGAAAATCTACAAAATCCCATCCAAATTGGATTTTTCTTTTTGGCAGAACCCTTTCATGTCCTCTTCCCAAATTAAGCCCCAGTACTCTATACCCACCGCAAACAGGCTCAAGAAAAATGATCACAAACAAAAAAAGCCATAACCATAGCCATATTTTTTACAGAATAAACAATAAGCTGTGTAATGCCTCAAATGGTTCTTTATCTCATATATATCTCATTAACCAAGTGTGAGGGCCGTTCTGAGAGAATATGAGCCTGAGGTCTGAGAGAATATGAGCCTGAGTTCTGAGATAATATGAGCCTGAGCTCTGAGGTACAGACAGAGTACAGTGAGGTCAGTAGAAAAGAGACAAGGAACCGATATTCTCCCATTATGATTCTGAGCAAGCCTGGTTAATATGAGATTTATTACATGACTGAAAATGTATAGGAAAATGCTAAGATCAAAGATTGGAAAAACATCACAAACTGTCAAGTGTGCAATTTTGATTGGGGGCTGACTAGCATATTCTCATGTCTGATGCTGAACAAATTAAAACAGAAGGGAAAGGGAGAATAAAAAGAAAAGGAATATTTTATGTGAAAGCAAGTTCCTTCAGAAACAAAACCCACAAAACTACTAGAAAATCTCTTAGAGTGATTGTGCAGGATCATTCAGTGAAGTGCCTGGAGTCTGAGACTTTGAGAATATTGGCCCAGCAATATGGAGTAGCCTGCATAGCTGGTGGTTTAAACCTTAAACCCTGGGTTTTTTTTCTTCCTAGAGGTGTTATTATGTATGGTATTGTTGTTGGAAGACTTCCATTCAGGTAGGAGCAAGGGAGGGTGGGTTGGGAATATTCCCTCGGTGGGAGCAATTTAACTGAAGAAAATACTTCCCTTCCCTCACACTAAACGATAAATTATGTAGATATCTAACTCGCAGAGTTCTTATTTAAAGCATATTTAGTCCCCTCCACTAACTACTTAGACAAAAGAAGATTTCGTTTGCCGGCTCGTGTTTGCTTCAAATGTGGAGCACACTGACAAATACAAAACGCGAATAAGTATTATTTCAAGCTAAAAGTAGGTAATCAATTAAAAGGAGCATAATCAAAGAAAATTCAACGGATTTCACATGAAAACAACCCAAAAACTTACCTATAAACTTTGACAGATCAGAGTTGAGGTAAAGGCCAAAGATGATCATCCTCTGTGAGGCGTTCGCAAACGATCGCGGAGGACTGGAAGAGATTTTGATAAACGCACGAAAGAACACGACATAGTCCGGCAAGAAGGATAACTTTGTCGCAATCCTGTGCCGCTTGAAAATGAAAATTGTCGTCGTGATGTGGGAGGAGCTTAATTCAAGCGGGAAGAGAAAATGTCCCGGGCTGTTTGTCAACGGTACATATGAATGTTGTGCCGCGTAGCACTAAGAACACAAATGATGAAACAGAGAATTGTACAGATTGTATTAACTCTGAAGTGTAAATTGAAGTGCTAATTGAACCCATGAATAACCCACTGGGCGTCAGCCCTAGTAAAGGGAATCAGGGAACCACACGAGGTAAAGAAAAAATTTGACCTCGGTGGGAATCGAACCCACGACCTCCGGATTAGATCTATCGTTACTCTGCCGACTGAGCTACGAGGTCGGAAAGAGAAAGTCGGGGCCGTTTTAGATGGTGAACCGCGGCGAAGAGAAAGTAAGGGTACATATGAATGTTGTGCCGCGTAGCACTATGAACACCAATGATGAAACAGAGAATTAACTCTGAAGTGTAAATTGAACGGACTGAGGAAAACTAGCAAGGATTGGTACTCTTCTTTTCAGAAAATGAAAGGTGCCATCTGTTTAACAAACTGACGTCAGTTTTTCATGCGACTGTCCTGCCTCCTGCCTGTCCAGTTCCCGGAGGAATGAGGGTGCTTAGAATTAACAAATCCATAAACAAATCGTTGAGAGGGTATTGCAGTGTGTATTAAATTTTCAACAGAAGTAGAACACCTTATAACCGCTGACTGATTTTCTTTCTAGAAGTCCTCATTATGGCAGTAGAGGTCACAGTGACTTACTGGATCAAACTTCTCGCGGGCTCAGTAACATCCACAACAAATACTTAGTCCTTCTAACGCCTCGTAAGTGTAATTCGATATGCTATCTGCGATTTTCCCATGTTCCCTGACATGTTCTGATACTCAGAAAATAGTTGCAATGAGTTTTAGTTTTTAAACTTTTAGCTAGACACTACATTACATTACTTTAGCAGGTCGATAAGATAATGCCTGAAAATTATTCTTATATTATAGAGTTATTAGTAAATTAAAGCCTTTCACGCTTACAGAGGCTATTTCTGCCGTTTTCAATTCAATGCCACATTTAGTCAGTCTCCTCCGCAGCACTTTCTCCGTGTGACATTCCAAAAACAGGATAAATGGCAGTTCTGTTGTTGACACCGCATAACAAACGATAACCACAAAATTTTGTTTTGCGAATGTGCTGTGGGTTGGTTGATTCAGAGGCCAAACCAAGTAGGATTTTAATTACGAAAGTGTGTTTGCTACCTTTATTACTTTTCTTTTTGCATTTCGTATATAAACGCGCACAATTTTTGCCACGCCTGTTCTACAATATAGCCGCTCGTATAAACTTTAAACAGACGTTAGAGTGTAAGATATAACCTTCAACATACCACAGTCGCATCCGCTATTGTGGCCTAAACAGTAAATTACATAAACAAGATTCGCTGACTTCATCTAATTAATTAACAGATTGCCGTGACTTGTTGAGAAAACTACTGGAGCCCAATCCCCAGATGCGCTTGCCCCTTCTGGATTGTATGGTCCACCCCTGGGTAACTGTCCAAGGGACTGTGCCGTTAGTTCCTTTCAATGAACCACTCTATGACGAGCAACTCTGGGATAAGGTACAGTAGAGCTATGCAGTGAAATATGGATAGGGGTTTAACAGCCATTATGCTGAATAAAATCTGAAAGTCGGCGGCATTTTATCACATGAAACTGTTAGAAAGCGAAACCCCATTAAGCCACAGAGTCCATCATCACACCTGCATGAAATAGGAGTACTTTACCGACTATTTCAAGAGCGAGATTAGAAAATTCGCGCGTGAGAAAAATTACGTTGGTTTATGTTGGAATCTGATTGAACGAATAAACTTCTGACATACAAGTGAATACATGAAAGATCAAAAATTTGAACTGCGGAGAAAGGCATGAAGACATGATTGATCATCGACGGTTATACACCCAGCATAAGCAGTTGTGAAATTTAAGCCTGAAAAAAATTCAGGCCTGAAAGGGATTCGAACCCATGACCTCTGCGATACCAATGCGGTGTTCTTTTAACTGAGCTATCAAGCTAACTGAGAGCTGACCACGTTGTTAGTTCGTAGATGGTGAAGATACAAGTAAATATATCAAAGATTGCTTCAGTTTTACAGTTGGTTAAGTTGTGCATACTACTGCTTTGATCAATCATGTCTTCATAAACTTCATCTGGATTCTGATTGGCCGGTTAGATCACGGTGCACTTAGTTTTTGAGCCCGTAATAATTCTCAGCAGTCACGCACAACCAAAGTAAGCTCCTAAGTGCATTTAACAAATTGACGGCAGTTTTTCATGTGTCTGTCCTGTTATTGATCATGAATTTCGTCATAACATTGTCAAAGTAGCTGTGGATCCACGAGGCGATAGCCGAGTGGATCTGCAGACTACTTTGACAATATTATGAAGAAACTCATTGTCTATAACAGGACAGACGCATGAAAAACTGACGTCCATTTGTTTTTTAAGATAACAAACTGTCAAACTGTCCGCTCTCGCTCGTTGCAGCATCGCATAAATTATAAATTCATATGTCTGTCTGCTTATTGACGATAAAAATCAGCCAATGAGCGCGTGATAATTTGTGCTGTTACCGCAAAAAAATAAAATAATTGACTTCTTATCCAACACGTACTAGGTTTTGGGGAAAACGTCACAACTCATCAACATCGATAAATCCAAGATCGCATTCCACGTCCAACAAAAGAGATACGATGCTATATCAGGAGTCTATAATCTTCTCTTGGATGAAGAACTCAAGAGGTTATCCCGATCAGATGACGACAGTAGCAGAATAGACGCGACTGGTGCCCAGGAAGGTTCAATCATTCGGGTATCGATTAAAACTACTTCAAGTGGTGGAAAGGAAGATAGTGCCCAGGGTCCCGAAAGTGATAGCGCGACCAGCACTGATAGTCGGGATTCCCCCACCGAACAGGACTGGGAGCAAGCCCCTACACGGAAACACACAGTCTCAAAACCAAAGTAAGTCATGTTTAAAAAAAGATGGCAAAATTCGTACTTTGTGATTGAAATCAAATGACACGGCTTGGGACTAATTCGAGACCATGTCATGAACACAGATAGATCGTTTCCAATGGCACGCAACGGAAAAATAAATCAAAAACTATTCATTTGATCAAGTCAACAAATTGTAATGTTATAGGAGATAAGTAAGAAAGCATTTCTTCAAAGTTTAGGTCTCTGCGTTTTCCCAGACTTCAGTTATTCGGCGAAATGCTATACGCAAATTTACAGAGGACTGTATGAACTCCGGTGCCCACCAATATGGCAGCTGGAAAATAGTGGTGAAATCTGGATCTTACTTTGCCTATCTCGTCTGGTGAAATTGTCAACTTAACCAACAACCATTTACACAATACCTTAACTCCTGAAATGGCTAAATATCACGAGATAAGTGTTTGTCTTTTGACAAATACGGTAGTAGCTTTGTGTCACGCACCACCATAACTCCGAAATTTAACATGCGCTGGTTTCCAAACCAAGCTCGCTATTGAGCTGAAAAATTGTAAACAAATATAAATTTAAATCTCCTTATGCCTGACGAGGATAAAAACTTTCGTGGGTCTTTAGTTTGGGATTTTGGAATTTGATGACGTCACGCGAAAAAGATCTATAATTAAAACTTTAACAAAATTTTCGTATATGATTGGTCAGTAACGGGTATGTCACACTGCCTGACTACACAGCACGAATCGTGCGCCCTTAAGGCTCGTTTACACAGGCGATTTTTGTCGCGGCAACACGACGCAATTTTTGTCGCGCTAAAGTTGCAACTTCAAAATCGCACGTGTAAACCAGGGGCGATTTTCGGTGCGATTTGTCGCCGCGATATCGCAGGGGTTTCGAACATGTTTGAAACTTGTTGCAACTTTGGCGCGACAAAAATTGCATCGAGTTGCTGCGACAAAAATCGCCTGTGTAAACGGGCCTTTAAATAGGCCAGCAACCTCGTTCCCAGGCTCTCTCTCCTCTGCCTCCCTTGGTCGTTGGAAGCAAAAGGGAGAGAGCCCGGGAACGGGATTGACCGGGCAGTTGCAGTTGAAGGGGTTTCTTTTATTGTCGAGAAAATTAGGTACGATCTTTGCATTTATCTCTAAATTTTCAAACAGATCATCATTTCCAGCAAATTTTGATTTAAAACTTTAAGATCAATTGGTCACGCGATTGGCAAATCGAACTCCAGCTCCATGGCTGTCTGACTTTGTTGCGGGTATGAAAACAAACCATGCACAAGATGAACTGAAGTTTAAACTCTACACAATCCTGTTTAACAATTACATTAGGAACTCGAATCTCGAGCTCATATTCTAATTGCTTAAAGGAGCAGTGTAACGAGGATTTTGCTGTTTTAAGTCAATTCTGTGCGAAAATCATTACTTTGAGGCTTTAATCATAAACAAAATGCTTCTGTAAAGCTACGACAAAGATATCAAATGAATTGTATCAGTGAGTTCTAACCATAATAAATTTCTTGAGGATTTTTGGAACACGTAGCATCACAAATTCGAAAAAATGGCCAATCCATTTCCATCCATGCCATCCGAAGCGACAGGCGACAGGAAACAGTTTTAGTACCTTCAAATAGTCTTCAATAACAAAATTTGATCATTAGTTTTGGAGTTCAATTCATTCGAAGACACCTAGCTTTTTATAAAATTACCAAATAGCGTGACAATGCCTCTTTAATAGTGTACGAGTAGCTCAGCCAATCAGATTTCTGCATTTGCATTAGCGTACCAGTAGAATTCTATTAATATCATCAAGGTTATAAATAATAATGGCATTGACACATTTACCACAGAATTCCACAGTATATGTGGTCTACTTAACAATGATTCCACGAGTGCGCGTTGGACATGATCAAGATGATAGATAGCAGGAGCCCATCACTAGGAGCCTGCAACTACTCCATATTCCTGTCACAGCGTTTTCACAGACCGATCTATTTTTAGTTTGAATTTTCCTCGAATTCAGATCCCCACAGGAACCTCAGTGACCAATTGCAATCACAAGCACGGACCAAAGTTGACATGTCGACATGTTGTCAACATGTTCACGTGAGGCCGCATTGTTTTATCCTTACCGAGGCGTGCTCATGTAGATTGGAACTAGCCTATTTCGCGGGAAAAATATCTAAAAATAGACTGGTCTGTAAAAATGCCGTTGCATTGGCTTGTTATGGGAGTTGCAGGCTCCTAGTAACGGGCTCCCGTAGATAGCCAAAGAGGCTCGTGTCGTATCCACCATCCATACGCAAATGCTTACTGTACATTGTAGAGCATGGTATGATGGCTCATATACCATGATGGCTAAACCAATGAAAACTCTTGAATTACATTATGATTATGCATATTATGCGATAAATTTAACAAATTTAATTCAGTTTTTCATGCGTCTATCCTGTTATTGATCATGAATTTCGTCACAGCATTATCAAAGTAGCTGTGGATCCATGAGGCGATAGCCGAGTGGATCCGCAGACTACTTTGACAATGCTATGACAAAATTCATTATCTATAACAGGACAGACGCACGAAAAACTGACGTGCATTTGTTTTTTACGGTAACAAACTGTCAAATTGTCCGCTCTCGCTCGTTGCCGCATCACAAAATTATAAATTCACGTGTCTGTCCTCTTATTGATGATAAAAATCAGCCAATGAGCACGCGAGAATTTGTGCTATGATTACAAAGAACTTCAAACTCTAGAAAGGACCAACGAACAAGTCAAAAGTACTGGAACCTGGTAGGTTCTGATCAGCAAATGCAAAGGCTTGAAAAAACTGAACTCAGAAAGGCTGACCGTACGGTTGGGGTTAACTGTAGATATTTTCCAATATTTCGTCAGGCACGGCCTGACTTCTTCAGGGAATGTTTACAACTGAGAAAAGACGTTACAATTAAACCAACAAAGATAAAAGCCTATATAGCATTACAATAAAATGTGGACCGTTGAAGTAACTAATAAATGAAAGATAACAAAAATAGAAAACAAAAAGAGCTAAACCGTTGAACAAAGTAATGAATGACAAGATAATAAAATGGAATAATACATAAGGGATAAGTATGGTTAAACATAAGATTAAATTTCTTCTCGTTTGTTTATACCTTTGGGTTCAAGAGTTTGACCCCTTTCGATAAGGTACGCTTCCCTGGCTTTGCGTAACGCGTCACGAGATGAATGTATCAGTTCTAGTAGTATAAGTTCTATGTCGCTAGGTGAATGGTTGTGGGAAAGAAAATGGTCTTAAACTGCAGTGGGTCTAGAGGAGGGGGTGGGTCTGTCTACTGGTCGTCGGTGTTCATTAAAGCGGTCTTTAAGTCGTCTTTTCGTTTCACCTATGTACTGTTTGTTGCAACGTAGACAATGTATCATGTAAATAAGATTTTTAGAGTTGCAGTCGATATGATCATGAATGGTTCTCATTTCCCCAGTGGCAGAAAAAGTATAACTTGTACGGCCGGCGGTGATATAGCGGCAGGTGATGCAATTTTTGCCGCAACGAAAGGATCCCTTGGTGACGTTAGTTTGTTTATCAGTACGTAATTTAGACCTGACTAAAATGTCACTAAGGTTGTCGGTTCGTCGGAAAGCAACAAGAGGTGTGGTTTGATTACAAACAATTAACTGTTATTTTTTTCGACTCATTTTCTTCTTCAGTGAACCGCAACGCAAGGCTATTGAACAACCGTTGGAGGTAATTGTCTATGTGTGAATAACTTAGATTTCTTGGCACATTTGTATTTTCTTCACAGCTAATGGGCACTCTGCTGTCCTTGAAAGAGAAAAGAAGCAACAAGCGAGAGCGCAAATCTGGGCTTTTGTTTTCTTTTTGTTGGAAGTGGAAGCAGGTGGAGAGAGGTGGGGCCGGGGGGGGGCACGTGGAGAAGCAAAGGGGGAGTTAGGGAGAGATGAAAATAGGTGAGGGAAAGTCCGATTACAACTGTCCAATCAGAAACAAAAAAGGCGGTCAGAGTTATCGCTTCGTCAGTAAACATTGTTGCTTAGCAATAACCCTGCCAAAAACCGCAGGCTCCGAATCCGGGAAGACATTCTTCATCTTACTTTTTATTTTTTACATGTAAGTGCTTTTAGAAAACAGTCCTCTTCACAGACACTTCGAAAACGCTAAGAAGCAGCCATCATTTTGTTAACAAGCGCACGCTGCTACGCTACTCACTATCTATCGTACAATAAGTATAAGGTTAAGTATATGTATAATTTATTTACCGTCAGGTACCCGGGGAGTGGTTGCCCAATCTCCCGAGCCGGAGGCTCATGATAAAAGTGACTGACTAAAAATACATTTACAAAGTCTGAAATTCTTAAATCTAAATTATTAATTATCGCGTTAAACTATTTACAAAATCTATATTTATAAAATGTATATAGATAGTGAGTATCGTAGCCAATCAGATAGAAACACAGTACACGTTCTCTGTTTCTTATATATTATATGAAAAAACATTACCTTATTTCCTCCAGGGCCTAAGTATCAGAGGGCTCAGGATCTGCTGCAGAGCAGCCCGGTCCAACAAGAAACAGCCCCAGGAACAGCCTCACGCCAGAACACGACCAAACACGGCAAACGCGCCAAGGGCGTCTGAGAAAACGCCGTCTTTTCCACAACGAAGTGTGGTGGCCTCACGCGCTTGGCAAAGGCCAGGTAAAACAAGATGCAAGTCGTGCTTCCCGCGCTTTGCATCCAGTTTTGACAGTGAGCTGCACGGGACGCGGGTGGTGATGTCCCCACGGGTAAGGCAAGACCCGGCACTATTGGCATCTCAGTGGGAAGCAAAAATGAAAGTTTTGGCCTCCGAGGGCGGCGAGGGTAATGTGGGGCATTCCGAGCAGGGTGTCAACACTAGCCCTGATACTAAAGGGAATAATTGCAAGAAGTCGGCAATCGTCGTTGACGTTGACGTACCAATTTCAAAATCCGAGGCGACCCTTGATCAAGAACCTAACACGGGGAATTGGAAACCCTTGGAAAGCGCAACGGCTACAAATTGTACTTCGAGCGGTACCTCTGATGAGAAAAAAACCTCAGAGACAAATAAACCGGAGGGCAACAAAACTGTGCAGACTCTACCAGAAAACCAAAAGTTGGTTTCTTCTAGAGGCTCAGTTCGATCCTATAAGACTGGGGCTAAAATTTCTCCGTCATCACTGGCCGCACAAAACGTTCACAGAGCCGTGTCGCCTTTGAAGACGAGTCAGTTTGTTGATCTTGCCGATTACAACAAATATGTGCCACAGCCACCAAAATCACGCATTGCAACACTGGGTGGTCCTTCAAGGCTGGCGATCAAAACCGAAGGAGAGGTTGACAGGTAAATTGGTGTATTCTATGTTATTTTTCTTGTCATTGAAAAGGAAAATCTCTCTTGATGACCTATGACCAATCAAGGTGAAGACATTTTCTTTTTGCCCAGTCAAGTACGTTCCCTGGTGCCATTTCTCTCGTTCTTTTTACCAGCTGGATGTTTTTTTTCTTGAAATAAAGATAAAATTCGCTGTAATTAGTTACGACATGAAAGATTAACCATTTCGGTTTTATAAACCAGTTAAACCAGCCGCATGATCCTTTTATAGCAACAACGACCCTCGTTAAAAAAAAAGTCTGGGAAGGAGAGGAAACGCAGTCTCCCAATAACTTTTTGCGATAGGCAGTTAAATGACTGCATTACAAGAGAAGATGAAGACTAAGCGAGTTAAGGTCATTCCTCAGAATATGAATATTTTTTAAACTTTCTCTGAATGTTCTCTTCTAAGCACTGTTTTGAAAAAAAAAACAATAAAAATTATAGGTCACCATTCTCGCTTAAGAGATTTGATGGGCCAATCTTATTCCATTTCTACCTGTACTCGTGCTAATCACAAGCGTTATTCATCAGCCCACGTTACATTTTCGGTAGCTTGAAACATAGTTTATTAAAGTAATACTTGGGAAAAAACTTGACAGGTAGAAAGTGTCGAGTATATAAAACAATATCATATAAAATTTGTGGAAAACTCGTACAATTTGGAACGACGTGGATGTAAAGCGTTTGTAGAGTCGTTGTTTTCGCGGTAACAATTTGCATCACAGGATAACGGTTTTGTGCACTCTTTCACCTATATCTGTTTTCCTTCTGATAATTATTTTTGTTTTTTTTTAAATAAAGACGATAATATGTACGCTATTATGCAATAAAAAATTTAGGTTATCGTGTTCGTTTAAAAGAAAACGAGCGTTTATTTCGCTATCGGGCTCAGCTTGAGGGGAATTTCTTCTGTTTTGTACATGCACGCGCTCATTTGCGCGCGCTAAAATGACGCGAAAATCGTGCGCAGTAGGGATGCGCAATGTAATCCTGAGGAATCACCTTAATCCCACTTACAGGCCTTATTCCTAAGGTCATCCCTCCTGAGTTATTTTTAGATCACTTTCACTTTCTCACCCCAGGAGAACCTTGAAATAGCCAATCCTGTGAAACGAGTTTGCATGAGTCTGAGTTTGAGCGGCTTTACACGCATTTCCATCCTCCACAGAAAATTCCACGCAGCTTGGGTGGTAACATTATTCAAGTACCAGGTCTAAAAATAGCTTGAGATGGATTACCTTGCGAATAAGGACTACATGAGGAATTTATTATCGTTTTTTTAACTTTTTATCCTCTCCTACTGAATGTTCAACTCAAAAACAAAAATAGGTCCGCAATGCGTACTTGTGAGCTTATGAGTAGTTTGATTTCATTCAGTTGGAGTGTTGTTTTTAAATGTCAGTATCTGGGAGTTGAATTAATGCAAGTGAGAAGGAAATCACGGGAAAGATAAAGGTGTAGGAACAAGTGAATCAAGTGATTAACGAGTTCAACATCATAGGTGACATATGAATTTTTATCTTGGCGCAAAATTCAGCATTGATTTATTATTTCACGTCAAATTACAAAATCGCCATGGCAACTTTTTGCGCGAGATGTCTCGATGCAATAAACAAGTCAAATACCCATGATTGTAAGAGGAGTTTTTCACCTATGATTTTAAGGTTATTCCTCAAAATTACATTGCGCATCCCAACTCTGCACGATTTGCGCGTTATTAGTGCGCGCTCGCGAGCGCGTACATATACACAACAGATATAAAACGTTGGCTTTTTCTAAACGGCTTGGTTTGCAAGAGACAAAGCATCCTTTTTTCTCGGAAACGAGAACCGGGACCTAAAAAATTGGTTTTATTTAGTTTGAATGCAGTGATCGCCTTCTTTCTTTTCAGTGAATATAGACCAATCTCTACTTCAGAGTAACACATTATCACTGAAAACGAGGAGCATGGCTGGCACTCGTAAAACCCTGGTCAAACGGCCCATGATAATCGACGATAGTTGATTCGCTCCTAACTATCATCAACTATCATCAATTATCATTCACATGGTCAAACGGCCAAAGAAGTTCGTGGGCGTGGCTAGCGGTGGATACTCCTAGCCACCGACACTGAGGTGAACAGTTGTTTTAGTATATTCTAAAACAGTGAGATAATATACACCACAAAAAATTAATTTGGATGATTTCTTCACTTGTCACGGATGCAAAACGGGAGGTCATTTTTCTCGAGTTGCTTGGAGGTAAATAGCAAAGGATATTCGGAGTTTGACGAGCCAATCAGCGCGCGCTTTCAACGCCATCCACTAATGCATGATAGTTGGTACGTGGTCAAACGGAAGCGCGCGCTTCAACTATCATGGACTACTATCATGGGCCGTTTTACCAGGTCTTAAAAGATAACTTGTGCCCTCAAGAACTCTGTGTGCTTGGAACATATTGAATTCCTGTTGGCTAAATATGAGTGTTTTTATTACGAAACGTACATTAAATTGCTCTATTACATCCCTTGATGCATTTCTCGCTTAACTTTCTCCTTATTTTTCTGAATTGGTCAAATATAAACGTTTTTAAAAGCAGATAATTTCAGGAATCATGGGGTTCATCGAAGGTCCTGCTCCTAAACGAATACCGCGAACTCCTTTTTTTATTTCAAAATTTAAAAGTTCTCTTGATATAAGCAGCCAACAGGCAAATCTATTGTGGGTTCTTTCTCGGGGGAATGACCTTAAAAGATAATTCACTGGCATAATCGTAAAATTAAGAAACATTTTCACTTGTTTTGTTCTCATGTCTGTTTGCAGTTTCTCTGCTGCATACCAGTCTTTCGTGAAGACCAAGAAACCGCAGCACGTCCGCCTGTCGATAATGCAGGCCCAAGAAATTCTTCAGCACGAGTCCAAGTTTCATGCCAAATATGGTAGAAGACTAAGCACTGACGTAAGCGCCAATAACGCGGGTAACGCTGACTCAGACAAACAGACCGAAAATCAGACGTCACGCTGCAGTCACGCAAGCACCGGGACGCCTCCAAATACAGTTCAAAAAAGAGCAACTATGCAACAGCTTAGCATTGGTAAACCGGGCCACGTTGGAGGGGTAGGCTTAAAAAGAGATCAAAGGGAAACAATTGTTTGCGATGTTAAACGGGGAGAAAATATTGAAAAACAAGATTATACGAGCCACGATCATTTACTTCCACCATATCCATCGGTTGCACAAAATTCGCATGACAACCCGACCGATGCCGATCACGACGGGGTTGAAAGTGGACATCAAGGCGGAAGTTGTATCAACGAGGAAAACCGAGTGATCGAGGCTCGACTAAAATCGAATCAGGAAGAATCGCTGAAACGACAGAAAGAGAAAGAACAAACAGAATGTCACGAGAGGGAAAGAGTCAAGTTTCTCAAAGAACTGGAAGATAAAGAGCGTCAAAAGATTATCACAGAATACCTAAAACACGTGTATTTCCATTACGATCAAACACCACCTCAAACTGCTAATAAGAAAGGTGAACACGACACACGCTCCTACAAGGTGTCCAGACAGGGACGAGTCTATTCGACGATCACCCGACCACAAGACGATCACAATCCTGATGTACCCCACTTGGTCACAAGTCCCGCACCCATCTGGCACCACAACACACGGGCTTCACAGGGGGATAAGAAAATCTCTTTCCGGGTAAATCAAGGGGTGACTGGCACTAATGGGGTGCGATTCTTTAAAGAGTGGAATAACAGTCTATTTACAGATTATATCAACAGTTCAGATGGTGATGCGGAAATGGGAAAAGAAAAGGACAAACTACAGGTAAAGAAAATTCCTTTATGTGGGCGACTCTACTGCTAGCGTAATAGGTCACCTTAGACATGTTAAAATTCAGCTTGATAGTGCGGCCAGAAAGACACAAACAAAAGAAATGAATAAACCTGTCATTCAGTTCACTTTGTTTGTGTCCTAAGACTCACTGCCAAGCGGAATTAGTCTATGCGAAAGAGAAGGTTTGAGAACAGACTTCCCCAGTCACTATTTATGGTTCAGATCGGATTTTTTCAAATAGAAAGCCGTCTGAACCGATTGGAGCGTGCGGGGAGTCAAGGGAAGAGGCGGTATGAAAATAGCAATCCATCCCATGACGCCCCGCGAGCCTTTATTTAACCTAGCATCCAATCTTCTCTCCCAAAACACCTAAAGCGACTAGTCTTGTTTGAGAGGGAACGTGAATTAGGACGTGAATTAGGGAAGAAGTACAAATCGGGAGTGGCTTGGATTCAGTTTTAATTGTTTGGATATAAAGCGTTAAGATAAAACGTTTTTAAAAAAGCACTTTCATCTTTGGTTTTGTTTCTGAAGAACCCAAGTTACTGGATTGAACAACACCTTGACGGAGTCCTGGACAAGACATCGGTCAGAAGAGGTCAACAGCAGCACCATCAGCAATTTATACCAAGGGAAACTTGACCACTGTGACATAACGTAGTGATTAAAATTGTTTTTACTTGCATTGACGAGTTAAGCACCAATGTCTTACGTTGGAAAGACTAAATTTCTCGCGAATTCAAAGATTTTTTCTAAAACAGTAAATGATCATCTGAGATCGATTTTCCGATTTTTCTAAACATGTTAAAAATAGTTTTCTCAACAAGAAAACTAAAATGTTAAGCTATAGTGAATGCAAACCACAAAGAGAAGTACTTTTTTACGGATACCTGTAGCTTTGAAATGTAAGAATTTACAAATAAAATGAGACCAAATTTAAAGAGTCACTCACTCATTAAACACAATCCAATAACTTTATTTAACTTTTTTAACCCAATACAACCTCTAAGTTCAAAATCGTATGTTTTGTATTTGAGAGTAAAAATAAATTACTAGCATATTTACATTTAATTTGTTATAACTGAGTTTACATAATCCTTGAAAATTCTCTTGTATTGAAACAAGAGAGTCAATCCAAATATAGAATGCTCCAGATATGGTATCCAGTCCTCTGCGGATATTATCACGCGCGTTGCGTGTGTGTTTTCGTAGAGGATGAAAAAAAAAAATGCGTGTAAAATCCGCTTGGACTGTCCACGTGAGCACCATTCGTGTCACAGGTTTGGCTATTTCATGACCCCCCCCCCCCGGGCTATTTTAAGCCGGGATTGATCTAAAAATAACTTTAGAAGTATTACCTTGGGAATATCAGGGATTAACTCTCTTACACTTCCCCCCCTCTTGCTTGAGAAGATTCCCCGTTTGTAAATACAACTGTCTCTTTCCGTTTAGCATCAAATTGGGATAACAAGCCCTGGGGTCTGTATTTGTTTTAAAAAAGCTTTTTTGGGGCGGTTTTTATTTTAGGGGGGGGGGGGGTGAAACTAAAAATGTTTGCAAGGAATGTTGTGCCCGGAACATTGTGGGTCGGTACAACGGTACAACGATACCTCGGGGTAAATCGTCCTAAACACAACGACAAGTTTAAAATTTTTTGCAATTGAACATTACCGAGTCTTTGAGTATTCTGCGACGACATAGAAACAAAACAATTTCTCCAGGGCCTATCATCGGAAGAAGAGCTCAATATAAACATGGTCCCGTGGGTTAACACCGTTAGAGAATTAGTGGGTGGGGGCGCATTTTCAGGGCGATACTGATAATAAAATATGGTACAGGTACATTGCAGTTATATAACGAGACATTTTCCACAAGTAGCTGGCTTAACTTCTGATCGTACATACAGTGAAACCATGCCTTACGATCTTCCTCGTAAAAACACCTCGTTACTACAACTTTTTTCCCGACCGTTGGTGGTAGGATCAGCATGAGGTTTGAACATCTCATGAATGCCAGCGTGTATTCAAAACCAAGTGAGCCGCAATGTGGAAATTCCTACCTGTACTCTATCCTAGCCTCCTACGAAGACGGGCTGGTCACGCAATCTTCTTTTCCTTCCTTTTTCCCCTTTGTAAGGGAAGAGGATTGTGTGACGAGGCAAAGAGCGTCTTCGTAGGAGGCTACCCTATATCATAATCTATCATAAAAATTGCAATTCCTCGACTGTGATTGGTTTAAAAAAGTCCTATTTTCCACTAATTCACTTGCCAAGTTGTTATCGGAGAGTTTGTTATTTGACAGTTTGTCATCGTAGTTACGCGCGCGCTTGCTTTTGTGTTTGTTAGTATAGTATTTTAATACACATTTTCCCTTTCTTTCATAACTTAGCTATTTTTTTCTCGGAAATTGTATTCTTTTTTTATGATGAATTGGTGACAAGACTTCGTGTCGTCTAATTCAGTCTCTAACCACACTCGTAATAAACAAATCGGACTCCCGCTTCGTGGTCGTCCAATTTTGTTATCAGTCTTACAACAACAGACTGAATTAGACTCCACTCAGTCCTAGTACCATTACCTAATAAATTTAGAGATGACATAATTACTCTACCATGACTGCTAGCTGGAAGAAAAGATACTCCTTGTTGGGCGGAGTCGTGGTAATTTTTATCTTCAGAAACAATGACGCGTCACATTTGAGACTATCGCGAAATAACGTGGTTCCACTCGTTGGAAAAACTTTAATTTCATCGCAATACATGCCTCAAACCCCTGTCAAATTATCTCTTTACGATCAACTAGCTTGAAGAAAATTTTAAAAAATGTGATGGAGGTTAATAAAAAAAACATTCATTTACATTGCTTTTTAATTGAGCATTATCTCAGGCTACCATTTTGTGAGATAGAAGGGACTTTTAAGTAAAATATACCTTGAAATTCTGGGTATGCAGAGGGATCGTAATGTAGCATTTATGGTTATTTCTTCATTCAGATTTTTGACGGGAAACTGAAAAGCGCTGTGACCGACGCAGCAGTGTACTTTCTCGCACAGGTCCTAGCTGTTTCCCGCCAAAACATCTAAACGAAACCCTATGCAGAAGCTTGTGGGATACCTTCAATGGAGCTTTCAAAGAAGGGTTAAATATGATTACATGTAAAAATCGTATCCTTGTTTAGAGGAGATCGTAAAAGGCTCTCATTTTCTTTTACAAATTCAGCAATTCGAACGCAAAATTAATTTTTAGCCAGCTTGCTCTGGCAGTGGCAGTCATGGACAGCTGTTTCTGGGGCTTCACAAGACAACACAGGAATTGCCTAAGATCTTGCTACGAACTGAAATTTTCATTTCAAAATGCTCTCTTTAAAATAGCTATAGAAACAGTGAACTGATGTAAAAACAAGCGAATCTTGTAAACTTGCCTCTCCAGATATTTTGCAAGAAATTTAAGATTTTAAATAATTCTAGACCTCATATCATGGACTGGACCAAAATTTAGTTACTTTTTCAAATATTTTCCTCAACTTCAATTTATCGTACAAAATGCATTGGAAATAGAGACTCAATATTATTGGTTACGTAATGTCGGAGTTCTTGTCACCTGCCGTCCCAGACCCCAAGCTGGCCGTTGTAGAAGGACAAGTTACGTGTTGGATAAGGGATAACTGACGCCGAGGAACCGAGCCCTTGGGGAGAGAACGTGTTCAAATCGCTGTGTGATTCTTGGAAGAGCGAGGCGTCCTGTTAAGAGACAAAGAAGTTAGTGGAATGTTTAAGTAGATTGCGTGTTTTCACGAATAATCTCAAATCTTATTCCTTAGTCTCATTGTCTAAGGGACCGGGAGGGCTTATTTGCAGTCTAACACACCAGAAATAAACTCGTATGCTTTTTCATTGTTCCAGTCACAGGAAATTACATTCCCAATGTCCAATCAAAAATTGACGCGTATGTAGTGAAACCTGTATTTAGTGGGCACCCCTGGTACCATGTGATTGTCCGCTCAAAACAGGTTCTAATATGTAAGTGTTTTACGATAACAGGACAAATTCTCGCGCGCTCATTGACTAATTTTTATCGTCAATAAGCGGACAGACATGAATTTATAATTTATGCGATACAGATACGAGCGAGAGCGGACAATTTGACAGTTTGTTATCGAAAAAACAAAGCGACGTCAGTTTTTCATGCGTCTCTCCTGTTATTGACAATGTTATGACGAAATTCAGTAACAGGACAGACGCATGAAAAACGGACGTCAATTTGTTAAATAGACAGAGATTGAAAGTCAACTATTGAAATAATTTAAGGTATCTAGACTACGTTACGGCGTTGAACATACTCTCGTAAATTTTGATTTCTGCTAGTAATTATTAACTCTTTTGTAACACAGTGTAACATCAAACGCTGCTCATAGGAGAATTTCCAGTCAATCCATGCATCAAACTAGAGTAATTACTTCGCTTTAAAACGACATCGCTGAACAATTTCAAGGGAGTCTCAGCTAGATCTTTACAAGTAAAACGCTCTTGAAGTGTCCGCTTATTGCAAGTTTTGTGCAAGAAAATGGCTTAACATTGGTGCCCACGTCTGCTTATACATGTGTAAGAGATGTCTGCTAAATGAAGGTTTATTTTGCAGTAAATGTGTAAAGAAACTTTTGGGACTTCAACTGGTTTAATAGAGGGTGTCGGCTGTTCGACTTTGACGCAAGCGACAAGCTTACGACAGGCCTACGATATGACTTAGGACCATTTACACGCGTACGACATTTTCACTTACAAAATTAACTACGCAAAAATTTGCACAGGGGTTTACGAACGTAAACAAATATTCTAGCTGTCCTGCGCTTAGAAAAAACTTTCTAACGAGATATTTTTCGCTTTAATCTGTTCCGTACTTTTCGAGAAACGACTTCATGTGAACCAGTCAACAACAACTTCGTCCGCCATTTTGACGCAACAAAACTTCTCCTTCGTCCCCTACTCAGTAGTAATTTGTCACAAAATACGTATGTTCTATAGATTTCGGCTACGATTGTCTGAGCGTTTTAAAACATGTTTAAAAATCCTACGACAATTCTTTTGACGTACACAACCGTCGTAAGCGAGTTGTAGGTTTGATTTACACGAAACAATTCATGTCCCAGGCCTGTCGTAAACTTGTCGCATGCGACAAAGTCGTGCCGTATAAATCGGCCCTAACACAGGTTTCGTCGTACACGCGAGCACAACAAAGCTAGCACGTCAGCATGAGGTCATGTTGCTAAGCAACACCTCCGACTAAAAACGAAGACTCGCCGACATTCTCGACGACGGAAAAGAACTCGGGTGATACAGCTCGTATCAAGAAGAATGTCTGAATGGGAGGCAAACTACGGTAAGAAATGAGAAGAAAACTGAAAAATAACTACCTGATGCTTAGATATAAAATCCAATAGCCTCAGAGTAAGCTTTCGGCTGGAGTGTACTAGTGAATTCAAACTGGAAAAGAAAAAAGACAATTCAAAGATCAGTGACTCGCCTGTCTGCTTTTTGCTGCTTTTAATGCAAAAGGTGTAATAGATTAGCAACCTGAAGATTGTCAAAAGTATTACCTGTCTTCATGACATAATCCTTTGGAAGAGATCTGCAAAAGAACATTCAAAACAAATACTTGAAGTAAAGTGCTGGTACAACAAACTCAAGCATCACAAGATCTGTCTTCAAATTATTGGTCTGAAGCAGAACTTGTACATATCTGGTAAGCCGCCGTTTACTGTATTCAATGAATACGCCCTTTGCACGATCGGGTCACATGGTACGGAATAAATTATGCTGGGACGCAAGTTATACAGTGGGACTTTCAAAACAAAAAAAGTCGGGCTGAACTGGTACGACTTCCTTTTTTTTTAAGTCCCACTGCAACTTCGGCCCCAGCATAATTTATTCATTACCATGTGACCGGATCGTGCAAAGGGCCTATTGCTGCTCAAAATAAAAAAAAAAACAATGGTCTTGACGAAAGATCCAGATACCCTAAACAACCAATTTATTATATATGCACACGAGCCAATCACCAGGAGCCTGCAACTACCCCATATTCCTGTCACGGCGTTTTCACAGACCGATCTATTTTTAGTTTGAATTTATCTCGAATTCAGATCCCCACAGATCGAACAGTATCAAGAAGTTTGTACATATTGAAAAGTCTCGCCTAAATTTTTGAAGTTTGTTGTTTGTAATCCGTGTTAATCTCCTCCATCCCTAACAATCCTTGTTTCTTAGTTGGTATTTTTCTATCTAATAAACCGCTATTATTTTCATGTTGCTTCGATATAAATGTAATTTTGTGCGTGGCCAAAATAACTCAAAATACAGTTCCTGAGTTCCTGAAATGGTGAATTATTACAAGTGAATATATGAGAGATTATGTATTAACAATTTGTAACACATTGTATAGATTTTTTATCTACTTAACTATTGTATCTATTTTTTTATCAAACTTTAGGTGTCCCCTATTAGTAGAGGGCCTGCCCCTCGGCTAGCTTCTTCTTGACACATAAATAAAGTTTCTATCTATCTATCTATCTATCTATTGAGTGAAATTCTACTTTCATCATCCATGCAACCACAAACTGACACAGCTTTATTTTAATTTCTGATCCGTATTTCGCACCTTCTGATAGACCTGTTTACACAAGTCTCCATCGAATAGAGGCAGACCATAGCACAGGTCTAACGGCAGCCATTTACCAGCAATGATTTCCTCTTTATTCTCCTTCTTATCCTTGCCAACCATCACCATGTCATCCACAGAACTACACGACATCGGGTCCACTCCGTCCTCTTCGTTTTGCTCGTCGCTCGCCGAGTCCAGGCTGCTGTCCGCGTCGTTGATGACGACCAGCGGCGACAGCGACCGAGGATCGTTCGCGGCGGGCGAAGGCATCCCGAAATTTGCCGAAATGGTCCTTCGTCGAGCGTTCGCTGCTTGTTTGGTCACCGAAGGCTTCAACATCGAGATGAAGCCGCACGTGTGTTCAAGGTCGAGACATTTCGAGAGCTGCTGAATGGCGGGGTGCGCTTCCATGTTGTCTTCAGAGAACGGCTCGCCTGTTGGGAGTTAAATGACGATTTAATAGGTCGTGCCGACCATTTTCGAGGAAGACCGAAGATTGTCCGAAATATCATCAAAATAATTGTTCACCGTAATTACGGGAAAAAAACAGTTTGCCCTGTTAATTTACAAGGTGGCAAAAAAAGGTTTTTTCCTCTAGCAAGTTGTCAAGATATTATATGTTTCATTGGAAACTGTGTAAGTGTCAATGTATGTAGACCTTTGTAATACGAGCAATATTGTCCAACATGGCAGTCTCATATAACGTTACGGACAGTTAAAAACTGTTCCAATAAACCAATTTATTGTCGCTTTTGTTGTTTCTTAATTTCAATTCTCCTCTACATACTCACCGTATTTACAGTCTAATGGAAAAGGTACATACACTACATCGCCCTCAGTGTGAACTCCATGAGCCTGTATAGAGAAACCAACACAGTATGTCGGTACAGCAGACACGTTTCTAAAGCATTTTTCACTATTTGCACGACTAAAACCGGTAACAGTTTCATGAAGCAGTTTGCCATGTTTTTCACAAGTAATAAGGCATTTTTGTGATCACATTCCTACAACAGGTTTACAGTCATCTCTATAAGACGGACACATGGCAATATTCCCAGTGGTTTTTCAGTCATGTTACTGTAGCTAAACTCACTATAAGCCAGACACCTCTCTCAGACGAACAGCTAGGGTCGGTCCCGGCGATGTCCGTCTTAGAGACAGTTAACTGTGAGCCAATCACAACAAAGACATTGAATTTTTTGCCAATCAGGTACATGACTGAAGCCATCCATGATTTAGCTCACGTGATTTTCTCGCTCTTTCACCCGGTTGCAAAGTTTTCTTTTCCCGCGCTCACTTCCAGTTGCACGCGTTTGATTTTCCCGCGCACAAAAACTGCATCTGTATTTGACGACGAGTTCTAATTGGCTTATCGCACTGAATGTCACTGTATTTAACTCTGCTAAGCTCTGCTCTATAGGTTTCCTGAAAAGCATGTGAAACCGGCACTGATCTAGAATAACCTCTTACGGTGTGAACTTACCTGTACTAAAACTGCAGAGTGAGACAACGCGTCATTGAGCGCCAGTAAGACGTTTGACACGGGAACAATTCCTGGATCATGACCCCACGTTGTTATCATCAATCTTTCATAATCCTAAAAAAGAAAAAAAACTATCTTCAATAGCTGATTGCAAAAATCTTTTCACAATCATTTCCCACCCTCAACACATTTGATAAACATTTTTACATATAGATAATCATAAACAGCTATTAACTAAAAAATATGTAGAGACGCGTTGGTCCCCCGGTCATTGCGCTCGGCTCCAGATTCAAGCCCTGGTCGGGGATATTGTGTTGTGTTCTTGGGCAAGACACAACTAGATATCAATGACTCATTTCAGCCAGGTGTATAAATGGGAATTTGATGCTGGGGATAACCCTGGGGTGGACTAGCACTCCATCCAGGGGGAGTAGAAATACCCCTGGTCGCATCATGCAACAAAACCGGTGTAAACTCCGGCCTAATGAGCCACTTGGCTCGTATGCAGACTTTAACCTTGACTTTATACCTACCTCAAAAATCTTGGGTAACCATGTCAGCCTTGTACCTTTGACTAAAAGAAGTGAAGGAGGACCACTTTTCACTTGGTCATATATGAAGAGTTTAAACCACACTGAGTTGACCTCGGGTACCGCTGGACCAATGTGTGGCGGGCAACAGCTCGTTACGGGTCGAATCTCGTTACTGAGAGGGGCCATGGACACTAAAAAGCTGAAATGAAGGAAAACAATAAAGCTATGAACAAAAAGTCTTCGGGACACTTACGTAACGCAACAAATTATCTGTGTTTTACAGCTGAAGTTGGAAATAGGAACTGGTATCCTTTTAACAAAAACGCGTTGCTGTTCCGCCGCCCTTCCCAAACAATGTTGAAACTCAGGAGATATTACAGTAGTGGTTTTCAACATTGTATGTGGTTGGGGCGGGGGTGGGGCAGGGGGAGAGGAAGAAGGCGAAGTTGTATTACGTCTGGCGTATGTACAAACGCGCTAAAAGTGCAAATTTATCCCAAGACCATGATTGTAGGTCGTATCGTACAAGATTACATCTAGTCTCTCTTTCGCCTAGTCCGTCGTTAAAAACCATAAGTAAAAACGTGGCCGCGAAAAATGTACGCGAAAGGAGACCAGTTTCTCCTCGCAGTTTATTTACGGTCTTACTCAATGGACTAAGCGAAAAAGCGACATCTCGTAGTCTGGTATTGTAATTCTTGGGTGTTTAAATTATGAGTTATAACCTCCACAATGGAACCATTATAAGTCACTCAGCGATGACTTCTTCATTGGTAGAGGTAAAGCCACGTATCACAAAAAGAACTAAATTTTATTCTCGTTGTATAGCAAATGTCAGTAGTGTTCTCCCTTCTCATCAATTACCTGTAGTTTTTCTGAAGAACCCGACCACAAGTAGCAGAATCTAAACTGTTAAGACTTTCACATCGTAACAGATCTAAAAAGAGAACAAAAACACTTTTCCTAATATGATACAATTTAACGCCTACTGTAATACCACACTTGCATCTATAAACCTGTTAGTCTTTGGCAGACATGTTTGCTTTATTAATCACGATTTTCACTGCTTGTAATCAGTCGATTAATTTGTTTCTTTTAGTTTCGTCTTCTGAGTATAATTCTTGTCGTTTCTATCGATCTGGAGGTAACTATTTACAAGGTACAAAAAACTTGGAGGTAACTTTGTTCGCCACAAAAAATGACTTTTTTCCTCAAAGCATACCTCCTTTTTAACACTATTCTACCTGGTTGTCTACGAATTTGAATCTCGCCCGTCATAAAGAAGGGGCTCAGGTACAGGACCATAAAATACATTTCTCACCTAAGCCCTTAGCAGGTACTCGACCAGGCTCTAAACCAAGATTCCTGTTGTATCTCAAGAACAGGATAGTGTCCCTAAGTGTGATGGCGTGGTCGAAATATCGTTGTGCTTCGCCTTCTGCCACACTATCCACCTGCACAAGAACAATTAATACACACATCATTTAATAATTACTCTCAACTTATAGCAACAATTCGAACTGAACAAGAGCTACAATCAAAAACTTGCCTTTTCAAGCTCCCCAAGAAAGCTGTCCAAGGATTCGTCTGTGAGCTTTCCAACTTCAAACATAGTGACGGCATGACTCTTTAAGCCCTGAATCGTAAAATATCATACGTTATTTCCTCTCTTGACGGAGTGCTTTCCCATTGAGGCTCGATTTCTCCCTTCTGGAACAGTGGCTGGTAATTAAGCCAATCATGAAGCCCGAACCAAAGCAACCACAGTGGCCAATCAAAATAAAAGTAAACAAGACAACGAACCAATCAGAACACAAAGAAAATACGTACAAAGCCAAGCGCGGGAA
>JAEMPF020028806.1:0-5000 GCA_022496165.2 Catalaphyllia jardinei
GAATTTGTCACCTCCACTAGTGCCAGGGTGGTGATACCGAAGATGGATAAAACCTTCGCCTCGCTGGGCATACCAGTTTCTGTAAGCAGTGACAATGGACCTCCGTTCAACAGCCAGGACGTCTGTGACTTTAGCAAGTACTTGGGCTTTCGTCACGAGCGCAAGACGCCGCTGAATCCGCAAGCCAACGCAGAGGCCGAGCAGTTCATGAGAGTCCTTAAGAAGTGGTACCAAATAAGCAAGTTGCCTACAGAGCGACACCTCATTGCACCACTAAAGTCGCTCAAGCAGATCTGATGTATTCGAGTCGCAAGTTCCGCACCAGGCATCCCATTGGGGAAACTCCTCGTGAATATAACTTTGAAGAACTGTTCCAGAGAGATCTGATCCGATTGCCTGATCCGTTCCATATTCTTGGCATAATAACTTCTCCAATATTCGTTGATCTGTTCCCTGTTGTTTTTACAGTATTCTCTTCTATAATTTCTGATGTGCTCCTTGTTCTGTTGACAAAAGGCTACCGGTTGCTGGCGAAACGTTCTTTGTTAATTCCACACCATCATTTACGACGGGTTTTAAGAATCTCAACGTTCTCTGTGCGATATCTTTTTTGTTGGGCCAGGATTCGCTCTGTTCTTTGCATAATGTTTTTGGTGTTAGACATTTTTGCAGACAACCCTCTGGTCATTCTCCAGCTGATTGGAGCAATTCATCTTGCATGTGTGGCGCCTTCCAGATAATGCGTAAAACTACTTCCTCTTCGTCATAATCATTCTCCATTTTCCAATCATGATTCCCCATAATGCCCTCTGTGTGCCTCCCAAATGTTGCATAAACTATTGTTGTGAAATGCTCCTGGGAGGTCTGCATATTCCCAAGAGTATTTCACAACAATATTTAATTCAAAACGAAAGGGGCAAACAGAGTGAATTGGAAAATAGAGAATTGGAGAGTAAATTCTTTTGCATTAGTCTGTTTAATCCGGTCGCATGATACGGAATAAATTTTGCTGTGACGCAAGTTACATAGTATGACTTTTAAAAAGAAGGAGAGTCGGGTGGACTGGTACGAGTCCCTTTGTTTTAGAGGTTCCATTGTGTAACTTGTGTCCCAGCATAACTTATTCCGTATCATGTGACTGGATCCTGCAAAGGGCTTATTAATTGCTGGTTTTCAGTGTCACGCCATTCAAAATAGTTCAAAACAAAATCAAAACCGTTCAATAGCCAGAATCTGAAAAAAAGGAAGGTAAATATGCAAAAAAATCTCGCCAATTTTTTATTCAGATTTATAGAGATTTGTATGGAGACGCCATGCTGGTGCCCATCCGGATGGGCACAAACATGGCGGCCGGAAACCAACAGAAACATCCGTCATTGAATTTTGCTACAAAAGCGTGTATTTATCTCTCGAGGAACTCAAAAACATTTTGTCTAATACATGAACTGTCAAGAAAGCCGAATTTCCCGAAAAACGTCACTTTTTAAACAACATGACAGCTCTCTTAGCCGTCATGTAAACGCCGCGTCACGCAAAAGCTTAAAAATTCAAGACCAAGAACCCATTCGGAGCAAAAGTTTGTATGAACTGTAGTTTTTAGCTGCTTTTATACATCATAAAAGTAAAATCCCAGGGGGATGAATAGTTTCAATGGGTAAT
Source organism: Catalaphyllia jardinei (assembly GCA_022496165.2). Lineage (NCBI taxonomy): Eukaryota > Metazoa > Cnidaria > Anthozoa > Scleractinia > Caryophylliidae > Catalaphyllia > Catalaphyllia jardinei. The sequence continues at coordinate 1,660 of JAEMPF020028806.1, forward strand.
TTTAATTTTAGTGACGTCATGTGAAGACCAGGGATATATAGTTATGTGTCTTCCACAATTTTCATTCAATTCCCCGCCAGCTCTTCAGTTTGCCAAGTTCTTCTCGTCGCTCTTAATAGTTACTCGTCTCACGAAAAACGATTTTCTTGTAACAAAACAACGAGGGATGATCGCCACCATTGTTGTTTAGTTGCTTTCATTTCTAACCTCTGCAATATTTTCTGAGTAATTCGACCCGAGAACGCTTCTTCATTTATTTGCAGTATACTTGTCTTGGGGCATTTAACCATGACATCGCTCGCTGCATACGGCTGGGGGGTGTGACACTCTTATTCAACAATTTGGAATTAGCAAGCGGGAAAACAGTACTGTCCTGTCGTCAATGAATCCGGTGACGGCATTGAATATCGACAAAAAATATTTTTAAAAAAATATATGAAACTATGTATGCCTCCAGGGTTTCAATTGGTGCCAAAAATGGGTCTCCTGTGTCCGGCCACTCGCTCTATCATTGTCAATTGTCGCCAGGTAGGTAATAGTTATGTCATTTTGAACAAAATATGTTATTCCTCGTCAAACAATAGTTGTGTCATTTTAACGACATGTGTTGTTCCTCGTCAAACCAAGCCCAGAATTCTCAAGTCAAGTGTTAGAAGAGGAGGAAGCAGCTTTTGCTTAGTCGTTTTTTTGTTTGCAGTGAAAAAAAAGACTACTATCTTGTAGTTTCGGTGGGACAGCTCGGTTTTGACTGCCGGTACTGCGGACGCAGTCGCGGTATTTAAGGTTTGACCTAATTTCAAGGAATAACAAAACCTCTGCAGAAAACACAGTCTAGATTGCATTGTGCAGTTCTTTAAAGTTCCTCTGTCCTTAATGTGCTATATTTACAAAAGTATTTCTTACGTTTCTTTCAAACGCATTAAAAGCCATCGTAAACTAAGAAACAGTTATCAACAACCTTCTCGATAGTAAGTTCATACTAATGAGTAGCGAGGACGCAGTGTTTTGGTTGATCGCAATAGTGATTTTCGCCGGTTGTTAGTTGTCTTATTTCGTGGCGATGCTTAATGACTACATGGAATCGTCAGAGCAGTCGAATTGAACTCAGCGTCTGTTGATATTTCAACGCCTCACGCATTCACAGCTGAACCCAATATCGTGCACATTATCAAAGAGAGATTTCCTTTAAGTAATAAAAGAAATGGTCCTTCAAATAGAATTGAAGAGAACATAAGTTAAGGGAAAATATTCTTTTGAATTTCGAGTTTAAGAATGAAGCAACAAGGGCTAATTTGCAAGAAAACAAAAGAATACTAAAATGGCGGCCATTTTGCAATAAGGTGTATTAAAATACAATAAAAAATGCAATAAAATTACAATAAAAATACAATAAAAATCCAGTGAATTGAAAAGTAAAGCACTCAGTTCTTGTTTCAAAAATGCGTTAAGCATTTTCATTTTGAGATTTTTCTTTAAGTTCTTATGAGTAGTTTTTTGGAAACACATTTCAGAATAAACACTAGTGATAAAAAAAAACGACGTTTCGATCTCTCTGAGATCATTTTCAAGCTGTAGAAGAAGCGAATAAAATATACATATATGAGTACAAATTAGGCCGTGAGAATGTCCAACTATAAAATATGTAAATACAAGCGCTAAAATGTAAGTGTTAAAAAACTAAAATACTATAAAATACTATATAAATAACTTGCACGGATAGAATCTGCATGACTGTTCGTTCAAGCGCTAAAATGTGAGTGTTAAAATAATAAAATACTATAAAAATACTATATAAATAACTTTGCACGGATTGAATCTGACTGTTTGTTCAAAATTGGTTTAAGCTCTTTTATAAAGAGCATTTCGTAAATCAAGCAGCCGTTTTTACTTTGGCACTTTCTCAATATCTTAAAATGACGATATATGTCACTTGGGACTGTTCCATATTGCTCTTTAATGCGATTCCCGATTGAAGACGATCCTTTGTGTTCCTCAACGCGCTGATAGAGGTGTCGGCACATATACCCGACATAGTTTGCATCGCACAAACCACACTTGTAATGGTAAACGCGTTGCTGGTTAATGATAGGCGGCTTCTTTTCTTTCGGTTTGATCTCGTGTCCGATCTTACGGCTTGTATACACTGCGCGAATATCAGTTTCAATTTTGCGGCCCAGTTCCCCAAGTTGCCTTTGCGCTGAGTTGGCCGATCGCTGATCTTTGAATGTTAAAACTATTCCGACAGGCGCTTCATTTACGTTACATGCTCGTGTGGAAATTGGCTCGCCAGAAACTTTCTTGGTGACAAAATTACTGTTGGTCGATTGCAGCAGTTGGGCTGGGTACTGAAGTCGGGAGAACGTCTGTGTGACACGATCGATCACGCTCCAGGTGGAACCGTTAAAATCGTTTAATTTCTGAAAAAACGACAAAGTAACAATTATTTTCGAACTAAATTTTTATGATTGAGTACTTTACCTTTGAACTAGGCCTTTTAAACAGTGAGAAAAGCGTTAAAATGAGAAATAAACAACAGGCCATGGCGTCTGCGGTCTCTACGTGTCTTTAAAAACATGGATTCGTCCAAGGAAACCAAAATCTTCAATTTCCTTACATGACACAGGCTTAATTAATGACCAGACGATTTCTCCTGTATCCATCTTACAACTCCCAGAACTAAGATTTGTCTTTAGCCGCTCTCAGTATCGCCCGTAAATTGCAACCGCAAAACAGAGTAACTCTGATACAAAGTTCGATTTCAGCAATGACAGGGTGTTCGTACAACTTAATAAGGCCGGAAACACAAAACGTTTGATTCTAAAGAAATACATTTTACTACATGCCAGATTTTCTTAATTGCGCCTGCTCGGCCCGGTACAGGTATGACTGTCGCTTACGGTAGATGTGTAAATCGTTCAAATCTTCAGTACAAATGGCAAAGACACAATTATCTTCAAACGGACATGTATGAGTGAGTGCTTTATCGCCGTACTAGGGTGTTCAAATAGTGAAAATTGCGTTAAAATAAGAAGTAATCAGCAGGCTTATAGTCACGTGGTGAAGAGTACGTGAAGCCAGGCACTTTCCCGGGGTGGGGTGGGAAAGCCGTATTATTCGTAATTCGCTTGTCATGATGTCATCGGAGAGGACCTTTTACTATTTGCCGCCGTACCACAGTCAAGTTGCACCATATTTTGAAGTCCCTAATTATTCGGTCCGGTTACGTCACGTCCTGATTCATGACAATTTTTCAGAAATTCGTATTTTCGAACAGGCATCTGCATTTTTCAATAACGACAGGCATCGACCCAGCAACACGGCGTAAAAACTTCCTCCATTGT
>JAEMPF020028806.1:17500-25975 GCA_022496165.2 Catalaphyllia jardinei
GAATTAAAGGGCGCCCTTGTCGGCCAATGTAGTTGGCGTGTGAACGTGCGCCAAGCGCGACGATAGTCCTGCTTGCAAAACGCACATAGAACAGGGTTTGCTAATGGAGGAATAAACCGTAGATAGAAAATAACACATAATCCCCATGCTGGAATAACGAGAAACTGTTCAGAAACATGATCTTGAAGCATAAGAAGGAAAAACGGTAGCCAGCAACTAATAAATATAAGCATCATGGTTACTAGAATAAATGTTCCCCGCAAATCGTGAGCAATGGACGCCACCGGTTGGTCCAGGATTTTTCGGCGTCGTCGAAATGCAATGATGTGCCGGAAAGAAACTGCCAAGACATGGCTATACATGTATACCATCGACAGTAGAGGGACAAAAAAGAAAGCTATGATTATTAAAAGGAAATAAATTCTGTCAATTCGAATATTCTCTTCTTTCAATATCGTTAGCTCGTTGTTCAAATTGTACCACGCGAACTGAATAGACGAGGACACCAGTGCAAAGATCCAAATAAAAACAGTAACGCCAATGGCCCGTGATTTCGTTACAAGTGAGGGATACTTCATGGAGTGTAAGATGATAGCATAGCGGTCACAAGCAATAACGAGAAGATGAAACACCGAAGAGATGGCATTGAATCGGGCGATGAGAACCGAGAGAGCGCACTGCAGGAGAGAAGTTTTGATGGAGCAAGCCAGAAAAAGCGGAATTCCGAGTAAACCAAATAACAGATCGGAAATCGCCAGAGAGAAAAGAAACATGTTACTTACTGTCCTCAGAGCTTCTTTCCAAATCGTCAAAATGATAACAATGCAGTTTGCAGCCAAGATGAACAAAAAATAGAAAATCAACGGCGCTTGGATAGGCCAATAGAACCCTCCGGTACATACAGAGCCGGGTTGTTGCTGCGTGCCAGAGTTGTTCCCATTACTCGTGTCATTGGTTGAAAATAGTTCCCCAAGAGTTGTGTTGTCTAAAGACATGCCTGCTCGTCAGCACGAAATGTTGTCCTCTGGCCTTTATGGAAGATTCCCTCTTTTTAAATGACACTTCAAGAACCTGCGACTTTTGAGAATAATCGATCGTCGTTACCGGTCCGTCGAACGTATCACCCTGACACTCCGAAAACCTGGCAAGGGTTTTACTCAAACTTAATTAACTATATCTGTAAGTCCATAAGCGACAGCAACACTATGAGTGGTTGAAAAGTGGCGAGTTTAAAAACCAGTCTTTGAAGTCGGTTACTTCATACCCTACCCTGAAGGCGAGAAGGAAGTCGTTTTCAACAAATCCAGCAGCGCTCTATTTATATCTGCCCACTGAACCGGTAAATCAGCTGCCAAAGCCACTAATTTTCCCACACCTTCCTAAGTCGAAAGTTGTTTACCCTGTTATTCGTCGGTGTACCGGATTCTTCAGATGTTAAAAGATGGGCTCTCTAGATTAAAAGAATATCTCTTTTTCACTGTCAAAACTAGTGATCAGCTAAAAGTTTTGAAAAAGAAAATAATGAAAAGTTTGAATTACGCATGCAAATTCCTAAGTATTTTGGATAATATCTCTTTATTTATTCCACTCAAATGGGCTTTGAATACTGAATGTTTTAAAGTTTTAAAAGTGTATCAAGCTGCGAAGAGGAACCGAATTTTATAAAAGCACTGCAAGTGAGCTTTCCGTGCTTCTAAAGAGAATCAATTATCTCTTTGGACTTTCTGTTTACATTCGGGGAAATTAAATCCTCCCCTTTGAAGATAACGGGTCACGTTTGAGCTGTGTCCAATCAATTTAACTTTTCAATTTTACCGGATACTTTTATAGCCAGAAACAGCGTTATCTCGGTATTACAAAACCGACATTGTACTGCAGAAACAGTAATTTACTGATGATGTTACCGCACTTTTCTGTAATCAAGAGATATTCGACGAAAGGCCGAAACACAACTTCGCTCAGTTTTTTCCGAGGTGCTACTGTTATAGCGGCATTTTTGTTTTTTCCGAATTTCTTCACCCTTCCGGCCATTAATATTTTTAGCAAATAAACACGAAGATAACTTTATCAACAACGGTAAGCTTTAAAGTTTATCACTTCTTCATTGTAAATTGTCTTCTTCAATTTAACATATGTGTTTTTATCATAAGTTTTCCGATATTCAATCTTAATGTCTCGACAAAATTCTTAACCTTTTAAGATAATTGCCTGGGGCTATTATCCATCTGTATATCTCCCAGCTTGAGTTGTAAAATTTGGAAACGCTTCTTAGAATCATTTTCTTTGACTCGATTAACTCCACAGGAATATAACATGAGCCATAATCAACAATTTTCAACATTTTTAAGGATAATTTCAAATGAAATATAATAGTATCGAGGTAGAAAGCAGCAATTTGTTTCTTTTTTGTTTGTGAAAATCGTAATTTAATTTAATTAGCCATACTTCATGTGAAAAACCATATAATAAATGCCGAATCTGATAAAATTTGCCTCCAAAAGGATTTTTGTTCAAAGGAGAAAGGGGTCTTCAATTCTAAACCATTTCGGAATTATCACAGCAGCTTTTGTATTATTTTCAAAACAGTCTTTTTTCAACATAGGTTTGTAGTTCACTCTGGATGAAAACACATACCCTGGCTGGCGTCGCTCGTTTTCAAAACGTGACGCCGAGTAACTACTCCCTGAAGCGGTCCAAAGCAGCAATTCCGCCGGAAAATAAGGACCAAATAACACTTTATTTTCTTGATCCCGGGAAATTTTACTACAGGTCCATTTCCTAATTTTATGGCGGCAGAAACACCGACAACCATATGTACAAAATAACAGAGCTACCGAACATTCTCTGATTGGCTAGCTAATAAGTTTCGCATCAGACCTTTAGTCAGCGAAATGCTAAAGAAAATATAGACTGTGAGCTACATAACTGTCCTGCACTTAATTGCCGGTTAATCTTGTTTCGAACATGTCAAGGATGGCAGCGCGCCTTACTATCTCTGCTAAAACTCCTTTGTTGCTTTTGCACCCATTTAAAAAACTAAAAGTCTTGACCGTGAACTGGGGTCAAAAGCCGAATAAAATTAGAAAAAGCACCCTGAATAATCCAAACGTTTGAATAGAAAGAAAATTTGCCTGAATCCAATTGATGATACAGCAGGGGTGTCGATAATATTTCCTGAGACGGCAGGCTGTGAATCGGTCTATATTGCAAAGCAGTTTTTCCTGTTACAGGTAGCACTTGAGAAAAGAACATTTGTCGATTATGATATTGCTGTGAAAATTGTTTCTCAACTCAAGCTCAAACTTCCAAGAAACTTTGCAAAAGCACGACTTTTTTAACTGTGGCATTTAGGTACTATGACATTGACTGATAAGGGTTAAATCAGCAGTCGTCGGTCGGTTTATGACCTCCCAGGAGTTATACTCGGCTTTTAAGGGAATTAAGTACAGTAGCTAATCGAAAGAAAGCCCACTACGCTTAAATCCATTTATATATTGTAAGTGAAGCGAAGTGCCATTGCACCGTATTGACCTTGTCTAGTTTGCTCAGTAGTCGACCTCGAAGCTGTTACCAAAGAGCCAATTGTCAAGTATTAGCTCTAGCAAGTATACCGGTGCCATTATTCAGTTTGCTTGCGAGTTCGAAGATACTAGACAAATGCATGTGATTTCCTTTTGAAAGGACTAAATTTTCACCATATGCTTTTGAAGGCTAAAAGAACAATTTGCACAATGTGAGCAACGATGTAGAAATAAATTTGGAGCAGGTTTCTGAATAAATACACTAAAAAAGAAAAGTGAATCAACAAAAACGAAAATTGCATATAAATATCAATATCTGCATTTGCATTTTTCATTGGCTCTCAACTCTTTGTCAGGAGGTAATATTTTTTCCGGGATAAATTTTCATAGTCGTGGATACAACTAGCAAGATGCGTTATGGAAGATAAATATTAAAAATGCTAATCTTTAGGCGTTTTATGTAATATCTGGAGGTCTTTATTCTAAAAGCAGGATATTTACAAAATTAAGACAACATTAATTCCAGTGGAATCCGGCAGCATCTTGACTCATGCCAGTACACAGGTCAAAACTTGCAGATGACAATGCGGAATACTGCACCAATCAAAGCGCGCGTTATATCGAAAATTTATTCAAAATGTTCTTAAACCAGCTCTTAATTTTAAATCAGTTGTAGTAAGGCGGTGTGGTGCTTAGTTCGGAGGTAAAGTGTTTTGAAATAGTGAGCGCAGAGGGCTTTTGCATGTTATTTCCAATCTTCAGTGAGAAAGTGAATTATTTAAAGCAGTTAATATTCAGTTTGTCATGACGGTCTGTCGGATATCGCCTGGCGGGTAACATATTTCAAGAGAAGACTTGCCTCTACCGTTGATAAACATCACTTAGTTTATATATTGACCTTGGCTGTCTGGTAATTATTTTAAAGAGAAATCAAAATGGCTTTGAGGCAAATTAATTTTAATATATAAATCCCTGCAAATAGTGGCAATTTTGAGTCCACTGCACTGAGTTCTGGAGAAGATAAAAGTTAGTTAAGCTGATTCCCATTGCGCACCCCTACAGCGCGCGATTTTCACTTCATTAATGGGTACCATTGCACGAATTTTTGACGCACCTTTGACGAGTTATGACTCTTTTAACGAGCACCGTACCATATATATTTTTATCGTACATTTCGAATAACTGCATTTGAAAAAATCTAACGCCATGTGCTATTTCTAGGGAATCACCTCAAAACTTGCTGGCATAGTTGAGAATTTAATAGGGTAGAACCAAGAGAAAATGACTCTTGGGCAGAACGCAACACTACCAGTATTGGAAATGAATTCAACCTTGTCTTACATGTCACCACAAGCAATTAACCGGCTCTCCTGTCATCGCCAAGTTAAGTACTTTAGGGCGGGGAAGTGTTTGGGTGCGTGAACAATCGGTATCTGTGTTCACTGTCTGGATATCCTGCAATGCCAATTTTAATCGGCTTACAAGTCACCAGCACGACTTGGTTATCGCTACGATATAATGGCCACCTTCAAGTTGAGTAATGTTTCTGCCAGAGTCATTGTAAGGACGTTTTAAAAATAGAATATTCATTCACGGCTTGGTAGTTAAATTTCGAGATATTCACGTTTTGTGTTATGCTAATGAGGAAACTGATGACGTCATAAATAGTTCCACTTGAACAGTAAGAATATCTCCAGAAATATTGGAGCAGCGTTCTTTAGACTTGGCACCAGAAATGTACATGGCAAAAGAAACAGAATGGGATCTACTATGTTGTTGCCATGGCAAGACTCTTGGCTCCAGTCTCTTTCTTTGAAAAACCAAATATCCCCATTTGTAACCTTTTGCAGTGCGACAGAGTGTTAACTCTCCCCATTATATTGATGGGAGTGGATGATCCTTGTTTAAGAAAAATCTGGGAATTTTAGTCTTAATTAAACCAGGGCCAGCGGCATAACTGTTGTCATGGCAATGGCACAATCGGTGTAATTTTGTTTCTTTTGTGATGTAAAGTTCTGGTGCCAAGTTTAAAGAACACTGCTGTTGTATTTCTCTAAATAATTGTGACTGAGTGTTGTACTGTTTTAGCGGAACTACCTATGACGTCATCACTTCCCTCATTTGCATAATACCACAAGAGGGGAATATCTCTAAAACGAAAAAAGATATTCCAAAAAGGAAAACGCTATTCTTTTTATTCTTTTTACTTTGAAAAGCCGTTCAAATGAGCATTTTTACTTCATAGGCACTATAACTAGCATTTCATTTTTTTATTCACAAAATCCCCTTTATTTGGTATACCTGCATATTAATTATTAATAGATTTTCACTGCAGCTCAACAGAATATATTTTATACAGTCGAACACCTATTAAGTGGACACATATTAAACAGCCACTCCTGTCAAGCGGCCAGTAATCAAAGTCCCAATGAGGGCTCATCTATTGTTTTTACCTCCGTCTATTAAGCAGCTACTATCCATTCCTCCAAGGGTGGTCATTTAATGTAGGTTTTTCTGTATTACTTCAAAAAGTGTTAAACAAAGTAAACAACAATGAGAGCAAGTGACACACTCGAACACTAACCCACGGTCATCAGCATGGCATAGCCGTCGGGCAGCAACGGGACTAAAAACCCTATGTAGTCTGCCCTTTACTGCCGAGGCGGGTGCAAAGCACCCCTTTAAGCGCCAGCTCCACACAACATAGCAGTTAAGGGCAGACTACATAGGGCTTTTGATCCTATTGCTGCCCGACGGCTATGCCATGCTGATGAGGCCTAACAAGACCGAGACAGCTGACCATGACTGCCACAGCCTGGGTGACATGGCTGTGCGCATGCGTAAGGTACTGGCCAGACCGTGGGTTGGTGTTCGAGTGTGTCAGTTGCTTTTATTGTTATTAAACAAAGTAAACCGTTTAGTTGTTAATTAAAGACCGCATTTACGGTTTTGTGGTACGGCCATTGTTAAGAATAGGGCTCTCTGCGTTACAGTGAAAGTTCAACCCCAACGCTTTATGCTATTGCCAAAGTTAAAGCTGGACAAGGCTTGCAAAATAATTGGCCACTTAACAGTGTGTCATACGCTTTCTTGATGCCCAACTGAAGCAAAAAGCCCGGAACACTCTGTTTACTTTTCCTCACAACCTGGTATTTTGAGCAATAAATCAATCGTACCATAAAACAAAATTGGTCACAATTAATGTTTTAATTAATTTGGAAGAGGAGGAGTTTTAACTCTTGACAGCATCGCGCAATCTTCAAGTCTACGTCTGATAAAGTAATTGCGTGGGCGCCAGTGAGATTGGAGTAGTTTTTAAAAAGGTGTTACACTACCGTTCTCTGAAATACACGGAGATAAGCTGCGTTAAGTCAACCGTAATTTAATTTGACCGGTGTAATTGTATTGTAATACATGTAGTGTAAGAGACCGATCGTTAATTACGTCCCGGGGGAGAGGGGGTGGTTTTGGAGGGAGGTACAATTTTAAAACAAGCCCCTTTTTGAAGGGTAAATTTTTCACTGGTAAGAAACATGACAAGGGTCAAATTTTATGACAAAAACAGAAATCCAAGGAATTTGACGTCTGTGATCTATCATCGGTCCTCTGGTTGGGGAAAAGGAAAGAATTAAATCTTTGACGCGATTTCAGGTCCCTAGGGAAGGGTTGTTTGACATGGTCGCGCAAGAGCCTGGAACCTAGCTCTCAATCCACCATCTTGAAAATTACCCAGAAAGCTCTTTAATAAATAGTTGTCCTTCTCGCAAGTTTATGTTCGATCTTTTCGCGGTATTGCAATCGGTATATTTGAAAAAAAAAAAGATCGAAAATGCCACTCTACAAAGCCTAGGATGTAAAACGGGGAGACGATAAAGGCCGTAACGGCTCGGAGCTTCGAAGAATTTGCTAAAGCAGGTGAGCTATTTTGTTTGATATCAGACAATCTGACATGTACAGCGAGTGTCTTCAAAGAGGGTAAGATAATATTTAGCTTAACTGACCTTTCAAAGTTTACAATTGATGCTATTCAGACTTCTATTTTATACTGTGCGAGTGAAATCCTTAACTTTTTGCTAGACCACCTACAAGTATATCAAATTTAAAAAAGCAAAAACGACAACAATTTCATTCATAGACACAAACAGCTAAACTTTAATATTTTAAACAATGTAAAATAATACAAACAATAAACGAGAGAAAAGAAAGACGAGATATTAAATAAAAAAAGATAAAAAAATCTGTCTAAGGAAGGCCAGAGAGAATTATGGCCTCCTCAGGAGGGGAGGGGTAAGTTCAAACAATTAATGTAAAAACAGTAAAAAAAGGCGAAAGTAATTTGTCCCATAGTAGCAATTGAGAAGAAGAAATAAACCTGATGGTCGATAAAGCAATACCATTTAACACAAAAAAAACAACTTCCTACGCAATTAAGGCGATTCCTCAGAGATAAAAATTACCGATGAATCTGTTTTAAACTTTCTCAGATTGTTCCCTACAAAGCACTGTTTCGAAAAATAAAATTAAAAAGATAGGTCACCATTCTCGCAAAAGAGTTTTGACGGGCCAATCTTTTCCCATTTATGCCTGTAGTCGTGCTAATCTCGCGCGTTATTCATTGGTCCTCGTTACATTTTGCGGCAGCTGAAAGTACAGTTTATCGAAGTAATACTCGGAAGAAAACTTGACGGGAAGAAAGTATGTAACATATGAAACAATATCATATAGAATTTGTGGAAAAAATCGCCTCATTTAAAACGAGGTGGACGAAATGCGTTCGTCGAGTCGATGTTTTCGTGGTCATGATTTACATCCTAGAGTAACGGTTTTGTGCACGCTTTCAGCTATAACTTTTTTTCCTTCCGATAAATTTTTTAAAAAATTTTTAGATTAAAGAGGATAACATGGGCACTATTATTATATTAAAGATGAAACAACAAACACATGATAAATTAAA
>JAEMPF020028807.1:0-25965 GCA_022496165.2 Catalaphyllia jardinei
ATGTCATAAATAACAAACAAATGAATGACATCATCAAAGAATATGTAATACATTAATATATGAGTGAATTCTTATTACGATTTTCATCAAAAAACAGACAAAAGCATGGTGTAAGTTTGAGTCATGATTTCACCACTATATTCAACAATCCCATCTCACTATCCTATGATATGAAGCATGAACTTGCTGTCAGAACAATATCTATGACCTACAGTTGGTATAATATAAGACAATCATATGGTAACAATCAAATAAAATACAGTCATAATGGTGGCACAAATTGGGAAACAATAACGTTTATTGATGGTATGTACAGTTATGATGATATTGATGAATATATCAAAAATTATATGAAAGACAAAAAACATTTTGTCAAAGAGGAAGAGGGCAGCAATACAAAAGAGTATGGCTTCAATCTGTATTTTGTTTTATCAACTTATCGAGTACTTATTGAGCTGCATGATACTTTTCAATTAGATCTCAGAAACACAAATTTCGGAAAACTGATTGGCTTTGATTAAAAAATAATTGATAGAACAGAGTATGGAACAAATCTCCCTGACATCACAAGAGGAGTAGATGAGATACATATTAACTGTGATCAAGTAACAGATAGCATCACTGATGGTGAATCTTCCAGTACAATTGCCATCATCCCAGTTGATAATCTTGGCAGATCCCTTCCATTCACTTACAAACAATCCATTATCAACTAATTTTATATCTTCAATGCGGTTTTATGTCACTGATTCTTTCGGGATTCCAATTAATTTGAATGGGATAGACTGGTATATTGAGGTTTTCATTCGATCAACATAATAATCTAACTTATAATATATGATAAGACACTGTGAATTCAAACTACGGTATGATCCAGAAATGGGTAAGTATGTCAAAAAACATATATACGATGAACATATTTACGGTAAAGGTCTAAGCGATGTTTTCAAGTTAGTTGGAAGTAAAATCCTTAGAAGAACTGGAAAGAAATTAGCCGAAAGTGAAGCAAAAAAAGCAGCAACTGGTGAATATACTAACAAAAAGGCTGGTGATAAGATATTAAAACTTTTAAGCCAAAATAGAACATCCGTTCCACCAGTCATGATTCAACCGACTATATCAGCATCAAAATCCAAATCATTAACCCAACAGGAGGTAAATGATAGAATAAATCAAATACTTTAAGGTGGAAAGCTTAGAAGAAGAAAATTTATCTAATCTGTTAATATTTGATGAATTACAGAAATCCGAAGTACGTAGAAAGATATGAAGATATATATTTCGAACCTGATTCAGCATTTGCCATAAATCCTGCAAATAATCAACAACAAACTAGAAATAATATTAAATTTGTCCCTGATAATTCCGGAGAATCAACTCCTTTTGATTGGTAAAATGCCAGATTTAATGTTGATTTTAAAATAAATGCATTGTTGGATGGAGCTGATATCAGTGGTGCCAATGGTAACGCGGTTGATAATACGATTGGGATGGTCAATTCTTCCTTTTCTTTAATTAAAAGATTGATAATCAAGATGAATGGTGTTCAAGTTTATGAATGTAATGATGCCAACCATGCAACAAATATAAAAAACTTACCTGAATATTCTGTAGGTTATTCCAAAAGTCAAGGAACAAATGAGTTCTTTTATTTGGACACATCAAAATACGCTCAATATGTGGAATTTGCTGTTCATGCTGGTGGTAAGGCGGCAAGAGAACCCACTTACAATCGAGGTTATGCTTTAAGACATGCCCCACAAGCCAATCAACAACCTGAGGTGAATGCGGAAATACCACTCAATCGGTATAACTTTTTTGAGAGTCTTCATGGTGAAATTCTTCCAAATGCTCGAATGGACTTAGAACTTGAATTTGAAATAGCTAACAACCTTGTATGGCGTACTAGAGGAGCTAATCACCGATTGATAATTACCAAACTTCAGTTGATAATCCATGGTATGAAATTTAATTCAATGGGACAGTCATTGTACATGGAAAAATATCTTGTTACAAGAGGATGGAGCTATCTTCGTGAAAGGGTAATCTCAATGAATCAAACGCAACAGCAGGAAGGAAATTCCCATATTACAACAGGAATCAACAAACCAAGACATGTTTTCGTTTTCATTTTAAATGCGGCATCTGAAAACGACCAGACAAAAAAAATACATTATTGTATAACACATTCCATCCAGCTAATCAGGATTTAACCAGTTGCCATCTCGAAGTGGGAAATGGAACAGAATATCCAAATGTTAAATACAAACCAAATGAGGAACCAAAACGTGTATTCCGAGATCTTTTGAAATATGTTCATGCCAACAGTGAATACGCCAGTGATACTCTCCTTAATAGGTCCAATTTCAGAAATATTTTCCATTTATTTACTTTGATTTGATAAATCATCCATTGGATATCATAGATGGTATGACCAAATTAACTTTCAAATATGAACTGAGTGGTCCTGCCAATGCTAACTATATCTTAAAGGCACTTGTCCTCTATGAAGAAGATGTTGAAAACAGAAATATTGATGGTAAAATGATACTGAGGTCAAAAGAAAAAATACATCTAATTCAATCTATGATAATAATATACCCCTTATTTCATATGTGTTTTAAAATTATAAAATTATATAACATATATTATATACTAAAATGACTAAGCTTTTTGAAATAAATGTGAAACTATCAGAAAATCAGAAGAAGAATATCAGTGCTGCTTACCATAAAAGAGAAACGATTGTAATTAGGCTTACGAATGATTCTCTTCATGGAAATGACACTCTACACGTTCCAGCGATGGTAAAGAAGAGATTGGAGAAGAATCGGAGAGAGAATAAAGGTATGGATATCAAGCTGTCAAAGACAAATATTAGAAAACAAGTTGGTGGCAGTTTACTAACCTCTGCTCTAGCTCTTGCGCGTGCATTTGGACCAACCATTGCCAAAACAATGGGATTGGCAGCTTTAGCAGGAGCAACCAGTACAGGTGCAAGCCAAATTGTTAAAAAGATATCTGGAGATGGGGTACAGAAAGGAGGATTTCTCATACCACAAAATAAGATTGACAAGTTAATTGCAAACAAGCATCTTTTGACTAATAAACAGAAGGAAGACATTGTTGCTGCCCTTCAATCAGGTTCAGGTGTTCGTATAAAACCAACAGCAAAGCAATCAGGTGCTTTCCTTGGTACTTTGCTTGCCAGTATTGGGATTCCTATGGTCTTGAAAGCTTTGACTGGTAGAGGTTTGCATGTTGAAAAATCAAGACCAAGAAGATCGATACCTGTATATGTTCCCAAAATGGACATGAAAAGGAAAGGTGGAAAGCATGGAATGATAATGCCATATCAACCACCACCATTTTTTGGTAGTTGGGATGACTACCCAAACCAGATTGGTCTTGGTAAAAAAAAAGAAAGCTCCAAAAAAGAAAGAAAAAGGTCTTCTTCTAGGTCCAAACAGTCCTTCCAACAGCATTCCATTGATAGGAGCTCTTTTATAAACAAACCATTATCAAATTATGATCTGAAAAATTGGGTCAAACAACTTGGTATAAAATACTTCAGAGGTGTTTTCAGCAAGGATACATTATCATCACAAATAAAAAAAAAAATGTGGGATAGTAAATCTTGATAACCACATCGGACCAGGTACACATTGGGTAGCTTATAGAAACATTGATAGATTTTGTGAATACTTTGACCCATTCGGATTAAAAATGCCGCTGGATGTTAAGAAATATATGGCTACTAGTGGAAAATGATCAGTATATTCAACGGATGAGATACAAGAACGTGAATGTGGGTATTGGTGTTTATACTATCTACTGGAAAGACAGAAGGGAAGATCCATTCTTGATACAATACATAATGCTAAATTCGATATGTCAGACACAAGTGTCAATCATAGATTCATCATCAATTATTTCAAAAATATCTAAATTATATATATAATGGTGAAATCATATTGCGTAAAACAGAAGAAACAAACTGAATGCGTTCCAGGTAGTGAACGACATACCAAAATCAAAAATGGTCGAACCATGATGAAATACACTTGTGCTGAATGTGGGATAACAAAGACCAAATTCGTGAGGAGTGAGAAACAAGGATCAGGATTTGATGAGCTTATTATTAAAGGATTGGCATCAGGTGCTGAAGGACTTTTCAACTTAGGTAGAAATAAAGCTGGTGAAGCAATAAAATCAGAGACTGCTAAAAATAAAATGAAAGAAATGGGACAAAAGTATTTAGACCAAATCATTGATTCAGTCGCCGATGATATGTCAAAAAAGATATCAGGTAAAAGAAGAAAGCGGGGAAACTGATTGAGCCCCTCAGTTCACAGTTCAAGGTAATACAATGTATCTAGACATGTTACCTGAACTAGTAAAACAATACAACAACACAAAACATTCAAGCATAAAAATGACACCAGTTGAAGCATCCAATAAGAAGAATGAGGGTACAGTTTACTTTAATCTATATAGTGATATGGAAACATCAAAACAGAAACCAAAATTTAAAATAGGTGATCAGGTCCGAATAACTAAGTACAAACGGAATGTGTTCGACAAGGGTTATACACCAAATTGGACAGAAGAAATGTTCACAGTTGATAAGATCCAATACACTAATCCAATCACATACAAAAAAAAGGATCTCAGAAATGAAGATATTCAAGGGAATCTCTATGAACCTGAATTATTAAAAGCCAAACAGGGTGTATTCCGCATTGATTAAGTCATTCGCAGAGATTATAAGAAGAAACACGCTTTGGTGAAGTGGAAGGGATATAGTGATGATTTCAACAGTTGGATTCCTATGAAGGATTTAGGAAATATATGAAAATGATATAAGAACAAGTTATGTAATCTTATATTGATAAGACGATATAGTATGATTATCATATTATATCGCGAATTACAGTTATCAAGACTGATTATTGCTATCTATTGGTAGCCAAAAATATTATTATTTTTGTCTATTTTTGCAATGTTTCTTGTGAACATATTTATAACTATTATTATAAACTCGGCTGCAGTTAGGACATCGGTATTCCTTGTTTTGCCATTTTTTGATAGATTCCAACTGGTAATTCTTCCTATCCTCATCTGATAATCTTCGTGGTCTGATATTAGCCGATTTTTTGTAATCAGTTGGTAAGTCTTCTTGTTTGATATATTCAAATGTATAAGAATGACCATCTTTCTTCGACACACCTGATTTGCAATGATTGAGACCCTCACAAGCCATTTTAAAGATACCAGCATTGATGCCTAAATGTTGATTGACTGAATACAAACTGTTGAAGTATGAAACTTCATTTGTATTCTTATTAGATGCTTTTATAATTTTTTTTATTTTTACAATTATTTGCAACAAATGTATATTCCCTATATTTGGTTGATTTTTTACGATTTTCTGATCTAGTCAAAAGTTGGAGATTGAGTAACCTATTATCATCTTTTTTATTGTTAATATGGTCAATCTCTTTTCCCTCAGGTATGGATCCCTTGTGACATTCCCAAATAAATCGATGGGCTTGATAACCTTTCTGACCTGATTGGCCATGTTTTCTAACACAAACTTTTAAATAACCTCTATGATTTTTGTTTCCTCTATGGGGCACTTTTTCAATAATATTGATGATGTTTCCATCACTGTCTGCAGCATATAAGTCATAAGTCGGATGAACAGAAAAAACGCACTCGTTTATTGTAATTTTCGTCATTATAATATAGATTACATAACAAACCTTTATGTAGAAATCAAAAAAATATTTTCACCATTGACACTTAAAGATTTGGCACAATATAAAATTATTATGGAAAAAATTATCTCAACATATAGTATGAACACCCGCAAAACTAACCAAATCTCAACTGATCAACATGTTGTTGAAGCAGAACGAGAAAATAAAACTATTGTTTCAACAAAATATGAAACAACCGCCCAAAAATAACAATATAATTCTTCCACCAGAGTTCAGGAATGATTACAAACCAATTCCAGCTCCAAGGAAGAATGTAAAACAGATGGTACAGGAATATGAAAACAACATCATTCCTCCACCATTGGAATTTAGGGATGATTACAAACCAACACCTTTACCAAGAAAAAATGTAAAGAAGATGGTACAGGATTATGAAAACAACATCATTCCTCCACCATCTGAGTTTAGAAATGATTACAAACCGGTCCCAGCTCCGAGGACCAAAAAACCAGTCCCAGCCCCTAGGACCAAGATAGAGGAAACTGCTAGAGCCTTGAAAGGTTATACTAAGTCTTTTGAAATCAGCATCAAAAACAGAAAAGATCCTCTTGAACAACTGCAAAACACGAGAAAAGCAGTCGAATATCATATTGTGAGAATGCTTACATCTATGAAAGGTCTAAAATTTGTTGAAACGCTCAAAGTGACATTCAAAAAATCAACAAATGATATAATAGTGTATAAAACCGCTTACTTCAATAGCAAACCTCAAACTATCATCAATAACATAGAAAACCCTGGAGCATTACAGTTATCGAAACAACAAATCCTAAATATGATAGCTCAATGGATTTCTGAAGGTTCTGGTTGGACTATTGAATCTGTTGACAATCAATATCTTAATACTGTACAGTATCAACCAATGAAAGGCTCATCATACATCAAGCTTCCACCAGAACTCAGACATCATGAAAAGGGGTTAATCAACATGAAAAATGAGGATAATGAATGCTTCAGATGGTGCCACATCAGGTGCTTAAATCCTCAAGATAGGAACCCCCAGAGGATCAAAAAAAACAGACAAGGAATATGTTAAAAATTTAAATTATTCAGGAATTGAATTCCCATTAACCACTAAGCAATACAACAAAATTGAAAAGCGAAATGAAATCAATATCAATGTATATGGATATGAAAACAAACAACCATATCCTGTCTATGTTTCAAAAGAAAAATATGACAGACATATGAATTTATTATTGATAACGGAAAATGATAATAAACATTACGTTCTCATCAAAGATTTCAACAGGTTTATGTTCAACCAAACAAAACATAAGGAAAGGAAGCACTTTTGTATGCACTGCCTTCAGTGTTTCAGCTCCGAAAGAGTCTTGAACAATCACAGAGATAATTGCATACAAGTCAATGGAGCACAAGCAGTAAAAATGCCTGATGCTGATAACAATATCCTAAAATATAATAATCATAATAAACAGCAGCCTGTACCATTTGTGATCTACGCTGACTTTGAGGCTATAACAGAAAAGATATCTGGTTGTCAACCCAATGACAACAAATCATTTACAGAGGCATACCAGAAGCATACAGACTGTGGATATGGTTACAAGGTTGTCTGTTGCTATGACGATAAATACAGCAAACCTGCCAAAACTTACAGAGGCGAAATGGCTGTGTATAAATTCATGGAAGCCATGTTGGAAGAGGCCAAATATTGTAAGAGAGTGATGAAAAAAGAATTCAATAAACCATTAAGAATGACGAAAGATGATGAAGAGAAATTTCAAGAAGCTGAAGAATGTCATATTTGCGATAAAAAATATACTGATAAAGATATTCGAGTTCGAGACCACTGTCATATCACCGGTAAATATAGAGGATCCGCTCATCAAGATTGTAATTTGAAACTCAGAGTAAACCCAGAAGAAGTAAAAATACCTGTTATATTTCATAATCTCCGTGGGTATGACTCTCATTTTATAATGCAATAGATCGGAGCCATTGTTAAGAAACACACATACACAAATAAGAAAGGAGAAGAGCAACAGATGACAATCAATGCTATACCTAACAATATGGAAAAATATGACTTTCATTCTTGGCAATCATCTGACCTTCATTGATAGTTTTCAATTCATGAGCTCCAGTCTAGAAAAACTAGTGAGTAATATACCAAGAGAATCATTAAAATACACCTCTGAAGTATTTGAAGGTCAAGAGCTTGATCTGATGGCTAGAAAAGGAGTTTACCCCTATGACTATATGGACAGTTTTGATAAGTTCAAAGAACAACTTCCATCAAAAGAAACATTTCATAGTATTTTAAACAATGAACATATATCAGATGAAGATTATGAACATGCTCAAATTGTGTGGAATACATTCTCTCTAAAAAATATGGGTGATTACCATGACTTATACCTTACATCTGACATCCTACTGTTAGCTGATGTATTTGAAAACGTCAGGAAAACATGTCTTGAATATTATAAATTAGACCCATGCCATTATTTCACATCTCCTGGTTTATCATGGGATGCTATGCTTAAAATGACAAACATTCAATTAGAACTCATGACTGATATTGATATGTTCCAGTTCATTGAAATGGGACTGCGTGGTGGTATTAGCTATATTACCAATCGTTATGGTAAAGCAAACAATAAATACATGAGAGAATACGATGAGAAGGCGCCCTCCAAGTATATTATGTATCTTGATGCTAATAACCTCTGCGGTTGGGCTATGAGCCAGTATCTACCGACAGGTGGATTCAGATGGATGACTGAAAAGCAGATCAATAAGATAGACCTTGCCAAGTATAAAGAAGATAGTGAGAAAGGTTTCATAGCAGAAGTTAATCTTGAGTATCCAAAAAAATTACACGATCTCCATAATGATTACCCGCTTGCAGCAGAAAAGGTGAAAGTAACCAATGATATGTTATCTGAGTATTGCAAAAACATATCTGAGAAATATAATATATCACCCGGTCTGGTCCACAAGCTCATACCAACCTTGAGGAAAAAAGAAAAGTGCGTTTTACATTACAGGAACCTCCAATTATATATTGATCTCGGTTTGAAGGTTACCAAAGTCCATCGAGTACTTAAGTTCAATCAATCCCCTTGGTTAAAACAGTATATTGATTTCAATACCGAGAAACGTAAGAATGCCAAGAATGCCTTTGAAAAGGATTTCTTCAAGCTTATGAATAACAGTGTATTCGGTAAAACGATGGAAAATATTAGAAAGCGAGTAGATGTAAGATTAGTTGCTGATGAGAAGAAACTGTTAAAATTAACCAGCAAGCCAACTTATGTTAGCAGTAAGATCTTCAACGAGAATCTGGTTGCTGTACATAAAATCAAAGAAACCCTTACTCTGAACAGGCCAGCATATGTAGGGATGTGCATCTTGGATCTCAGTAAGACGTTAATGTACGATTTCCATTACAACTACATCAAAGAGAAATATGGAAGTAAAGCTAAGTTACTATTTACGGACACAGATAGCTTGACTTATGAAATAGAATCTAAGAATGTGTATCAAGACTTTTGGAATGATCAGCATAAGTTTGACTACTCTGAGAGCTCACCTTATTTCGACAAGACAAATAAAAAAGTAATTGGTAAATTCAAAGATGAAGCCGCAGGAGTCCCTATTTATGAATTCGTTGGTCTACGATCTAAAATGTATAGTTATATCAAGGATAATCAACAAGGAGGAAAGACTGCTAAAGGAATCAAAAAGAATGTCATCAAGAAGAACATAACACATGAAAACTACAAAGATACACTCTTCAGATGTATCATAAGATGAAAACAATCAGAAGTGAAAACCATAAACTTGGTAGTTATGAAATCAATAAAGTATCACTCAGCTGTTTCGATGATAAAAGATATATTCTAAAAGATGGAAAAACAAGCTATGCATATGGGCATAAAAATATCAAAAAATAATTTTCATAATTCATGCCATTTTCATAATTTCCATAAAGTTGGTTACAAAAGTTGGTTGTGAAATTTGGTTATAAAAGTTGGTTACAAAAGTTGGTCATAAAAGTTAGTTTCAAAATTTGGTTACAAAAGTTGGTTACAAAAGTTGGTTAAAAACTTTGGTTATAAAAGTTGGTTGCAAAAGTTGGTTACAAAAGTTGGTTGTAAAAGTTGGTTCCAGACCGATGTCCCGGGTTTTGGTCTTGGCTCCACATTTGATTCCTATATTTTTATTCCTATATTTGGTTCAGCCGTCTGATCCTGGGTTGTGGTACCAGACCTAGGTCATAGGTTTTGTTTACAAGATTCCAATATTTTATTCATATATTTATTTCTTTAACATTTGATTCATAAATATTTTATTATTCGGTTTAAGCATTTAGTTTTTCCAGCAGTTGATTAATTGTTGGAAAAATAGTTGAGAAATACAGCACAAAAAATCAGAACAGAGAACAATATGTAAAATGTGCTTAGACCCCCAACTACTATACTACTAACAACTTGGAATTTACGAACTCCAAAGTCAAAGCATAAAATTGCTGTTTCACACCAGAACTGGTGCAAAGTTTCACACCAAAAGTCATGGTCGTATGTCGTCAGACAATCACCGCAAAAGTTTCACACCAGAACTGGTGCAAAGTTTCACAGCAAGAGTCATGGTCATATGTCGTCAGACAATCACCGCAAAAGTTTCACACCAGAACTGGTGCAAAGTTTCACAGCAAACGTCATGGTCATATGTCATAAGACAATCACCGCAAACGTTTCACACCAGAACTGGTGCAAAGTTTCACACCAAAAGTCATGGTCATATGTCGTTAGACATTCACCGCAAAAGTTTCACACCAGAACTGGTGCAAAGTTTCACACCAAAAGTCATGGTCGTATGTCGTCAGACAATCCCCGCAAAAGTTTCACACCAGAACTGGTGCAAAGTTTCACAGCAGAAGTCATGGTCATATGTCGTCAGACAATCACCGCAGAAGTTTCACACCAGAACTGGTGCAAAGTTTCACAGCAAAAGCCATCGTTGTACGTCAGCCATGGTTGTCTGTCCAACATAGCAAATGCTGGCAACAATTTTTGTTTTTTCAGCTAAAACACGTTACCGTCGGCGACAAGGAATATGCTAAATTCTGCAGAAAAATTACTTAAGATCATGGAGAGTAATACCGCGACTTTCTTACTGCAGAATTATCAGATATTTGACTGATTCAACAGCTTCAAGTTAATTTTTAAAAACGGTACCAAGTAATACTCTATAGTTTCTAACCAGAATTAAAAATTTCACGCCAATCAGCAAAATATGGATTTCATTAGTCAAAATGTATGTGCACATTGCTTAGTACAAACGCAATCAGGTAGTCTTATTGCAAAGACTGGTTGAGGCATCTTATAGTTCCGCGAAGACATTTGAAACCTGTAGAATGGAACGTATGAACAAAGTGAGATTTTTCAACAAGGACCACAAGGGTCTAGTACTCAGACTACTGTGTACTACGCTTTGATTAACTGTTTCTTTCAAAACGGAGAATTAAAAATGAAGTCTTAAACTTTCTACATCCGGCAAACTTTTCGATAAACATCTACCCCGATTGATACCCTATTTATGACCAAAACAGCTGAAAAACATACCCTTTGGGGCTACACACACCTATATATCCCATATAAGGGAAACAAAAAAGTGAACCTGCTCTGATCTCTGCAAATTTTTCACTTCCACTCTGGAAACCGCAGAAAAAACTAAGCCGACTAATTCTCACCCGGAAGTAGAAACTTAAACACCTCAGATTTCTCGGTATTTCAGAACAACATGCAGTCATTGTTGATAAAGTTTTGCCGAAAAAAACCTGTCAATGTTTATGTCGAGCAAGGACACACACTTGATTGCAAGTGAGCTTGCTTTGGCAATCTGATCTTTGATAGTGCTAGTAAACAGGCAAACGCCTTCGCGTTGTTTCATTGTTTCACTTTCTTGGCACTTCTTCACCAGACTCCTTCCAGCCGGATCGCTGTGCGCTTCGCAAAACGCACGCGTGGCTCAAAGGTGGGCCTACTCGCAGACCTATTTGACCTGGTGCTTAACACATATTAAAGGGGTTGGACATGGCTTAAATCCAATAAAAAGGAAATTAATTTATTTAACACCTAGGCGACCTTCACTCCCAGCGCACTTGATTCCCAAAACACGTTAATTCATTGAGGTTGCCGAGGCAGTCTACTACGCCGACAGAAAATGACAGATTATATTCGGATAAGGTTGAAGGAGAAAGATAATGCACTACTAGGGGAACGTGTCAGAGCGGTTGGCATGTGTTTTTATGGCACTGGACAAGACCTAGTGAAGGCGAGAAAGTATAAATTAGAAAGGAATTCAGCCAATGTCAAAGACACGATGTGCATCGAAGTAAAACTGAGAGGCCAGGTAAGACCAACAGTTAATGCCAGTATCTCTCTCCTGCTCGCACCTCTGATGGATAGCAGCACAGTCTGGGATACTACATGGTAATTACGGTTTAGTGGACTTTTCTCCTTATGGAAAGTCAATTTGGTAATTCTGGAAGTGAGTCATTCATTAATGTAAATGCTATTTTTAGTCTCGTGCAAGAAGAGGCCAAGTGGAGCCGAGGGATTCAGGAAGGACAGCCAAAGCACACAAGATAGAGATAGAATGCATGGTCAAGCCGACCGACCTCCAACTTTTAAAGGAGAAAATGAAATCTTGTATTGTCACTGATCTTTCCTTATGAAGTAGAACTAAAGTTTCGTTATGATCATCAATTAATATTTGCAGCTTTCTTTGCCTTGTTATTTCGCACACGTCTTTTGTCTGTTCAGGAAGTGATTACACTGTTCTGTAAAAGTTGCTAATAAAAGCTGACACCATTACTTTTCAGCTATTGTGTTTGTTGTAAGCTGCAGTTTCCGCCATGTCTTGCACTAACTAAATGGCGGTTTATAATTACGAAGAAGCAAAAAATTTGTTTCTTTAGACAAAACTTCTGTCCTCGCTAACGCTCTACAAGTTCGGATGGTTTGTCGCGACTTAACAAATTTTGGTCGAAGCGGACAAAACTTCAAACGCACCGCCGACAAAATTTATCAGTCTAGTGGATTTTTACGACTTTTGGAACGTTCTTTTCCATGTCCGAAAACTTTTCGCGCAATTCTCGGAAAGAAATTTCCATTTCATTCGTTTGAAGTACAATTAAAATTTCGTGCATAATAGGAATGAATCTGTTCATTCAGAAATCGACGAACGCTAATTTAAAAACAACGATTTTCCGTTTTTAGGCTACGACAAAATAAAAAAAAAAAACCACAATCGAAGCTACAACAGGTTCACTATCCATGGCGCAGTCACGAAGAATTAAGTTGTGTTAAGACTCACGCGAAGGAACTGCTGTCTGTCATCAACTGGACATTTGAGTAGCACTCTTGTGACAAGGAACCATCTGGGAAGTGTAAAAGTCAGCTAATGCGTTTTACAATGCTAAACTTTGTTTACCTTCTTTATACCATAGTTAAGGGTTTTTACCTTAGTAAACTGCCTAGTTTGTAGTTGGTCACAATTGGGGATACTTTTTTTTTCTTATCGTACGCTTAAAATTCCTTGACAACAAATGATTGACAAGAAAAACACTTCACTGTTTATCTACTCCATTTTATCCCGTTTAAACCTGGGAAAAATTTTGGCAGGTAGTCCCTTTTAAAATTTTCCTTACGGAGCAAGTTGTTAAAACGAGAAAACCAATCCGCATTTGTTGAGCGATGACAAAATAGTTTGTCAAAATAAAAAGGTTCTGGGTTGTGCAAATAAGGTCTAAGAAAAAACGATCTTAATTTTCAAATGTAACAACAACTTTGATCACACTTAAAAACTAAATCACGTTTCCTGCGCTGGCCAAATGGCCCCAAGATTTTGGTACTGAACGTTAAATAATCCTTTTTTTTTCTCCTATTTTCGGTTACACAAATCATTGAAACATCAAAGTGAAAGAGCATAAAATCCCAAGCGACCGGAACAATACTCCATTCCCTTTTGAAGGGTGAGCGTAAACAATAAGGAAATAGCGGAAACATTTGGAATTTTCTAACAATTGGCAAAACGAAAACCGAAATTTGTCTCTTGACAAATTTTGTTTTGTAAAAAAGCTGACACCGCACTAGAGGGAATTTGTGACTTTGCAGTTGGTCAGGTTGGTCAGAACGAGCGATATTTCTCGAGAGAAAGAACAATTCCTTTACAGCAAATTATTGACAAGAAAAACACTTCAATGTTTATTTACCCAAGTCTGTGAAGTATTTACCTGGGAAAAATTTTGTCGGCAGTGCTTTAGAGAAATTTCCCTTCCGGAACTTGGTCAAGACCTGACAAATCATCCGCATTTGAGCGTTGGTGATCGAAGAAATTGCCTAAATAAAGACGTATTGCGCTAATGCGAATCGAATAGGACCAAGAAAACAAACAGAACGATAGGACCAGAGATGTTGCATCAGTCTATTGTACACGTTTTTGTATTATTCGATTAACTCGGCAGAATCAATGAAAGATCATATTCAGAGTGCTCGGGACAAGAAACAAGCACTGTGCCAGGTACGCGAAGTCATAAACGGAAACGTTTATGAAACGCGACATTGCACAAAAGATGTGACGATAGTTTTTGTGCTGCGACGAAAAGTTTTTCCTGCGAGCGCTGTAATTTCTGACTGAACGGAGAACTGAACTGACAACTAGGGAAATCTAGCTCTGGAGAGCACTGCTTTGCCTGCGGGAACGGAATCTCGTCACGAATTCCTGGTACACGGGATCTACTTCGATGGTCTTCACTACGGACGTCAAGGAAGAGACATAACTTGGTCCAACAGTAGTTTATTCTGTACTCGGCGATGTAATTGATGTAATCGTTGATGTAATCGTCGACGTAATCGTTAAACTTTACAAATGCGCTTGCTTGTATATCATCCTTTACACGTTAAGTGTTTACAATATGATAATGCAACTTCTAACATACAATACTAGCGGAAAAGCCTTAATTACGATAGCGAATCACAATCAACACTACGAAGTTTCTTAAATTAAAAATAGAGTGTTAAGATTGAAGGTTGAAAGGCTGAGATTAAGATAGAGCAAACTTAGGAAATTAAAAATGAGATACTTAATGGGAAATTCTCAATTGGTGTTACCGACAGCAAGAATAACTTATCCTATGAATAGAATTTCATTACTGGAATATAGTTCAGCTGGCTAACTCTCAAGGAACTAATAAAACTCCATTAGTGTAAGGTAGTTGAGCTGGATAGCTTCCAAGGGAACGGAAGATAGATCTTAATGCCGAAAGGAAACCTAAGTGCACCGCTAACGAACTATTTGTATACTAAATGAAAGTCGGTGTTGTACACGTACAGGAGGTGTACAAAGAGTCGGCAAAGTACAAAGTAGAATATTTAAATTCCTGGTCTTTAACTAGAAAGAGGTTACTGTTGGTTTTTCTATAATTTTCCAAATAACAAAGAAATAACTGTGAAACGGCGAATTTTCTCATAACAAAGAGAAGGGGCCCTCGCGTTGGCAGCCGCCCGCTTTTAAGGTCTAAAGGGGTTGAGGCCTTGTGGAGAAACCAAATCGCTTACACAAGGAAAACCTAACTTGAATGCTGAAAACAGAAAGATAAGGAAACCGAAAACTAATTTAAATTCAAAATTCCCGCGATAAGTGGGACATAATTGCACACTCCATCATAACTGATCATAAGCAAATTAAAGATGAAATACGCTGAACGAACAATCGCACTTCATCCCTCAGTTCATGAGTTCAGCTACAAGAATTTTGGATATTTCAAATACTCTCCCAAACTGCCAGGCGCAGTTATTTAGGATTCGATTCGGTATGAGTTTTCACATTTTACATGTAGACTCGAGGAGATCAAAACGAAGAGCGATAAATGTTATAGATTTATTATGAATTTTACTATCTGGCCAGTAGCCCAACGCCTTCCAAATGAACGTGTATTTGAACAAATCTTAAATTTGAATTTCTTCAACTAGAACAACGAGTTGCGTAGGCCAAAATGAGACCTGTGCAGTATATTATAAACAACGTTGTCAAACAGTTGCAACGGAAAATTCCAGCTCGATAGCCTAATTACAGATATATGAAATAATTATTCAACGGAGAGACTATGCGTCTTCTATCAGCAGCGAATTTTTTTTTTCTCCTGAGGTTTACGGCACTGGGCACAAATCAGTGATGTTTCCTAAACTGACTAGATGAAACAGCAAATGTAGCATTTTGCTTACCTTTTGGCTGACTTCACAGATACGGATCGATCAGTGTGGTCAGTAGCTGCTAGCTAGACAGAAACTTAAAACATGAACCAAACAAACAGGAGGTTTTTTCCGTGCTACTGTGCTTCCATAAGATTTATACAATACGAAACCGGGCAAACAATACGAGACTGTCAGCGGTGCTGTGTGCTCAGAGGTGTGTCGATACTATTTGACAGGAATTCACAGCATGACATATGCCTTGCTTTATTGCATAACTTGAAATTGACACACCCCAGTCACAAAACAGCGAAAAATACTGCACTGACAACAAATAAGAACGATTTCAAAGGTGTTGGCGCCAGATCGCGTTTCGCCTTTCTCGCGTGGCTTGATTTTCACACGCAATTGCATGTTTCGCTCGCTCTACTCTGCCTGAAAAATGAGGGACTACTCGTAGAAGAAAGATATATTTTTCTAGTACGCTTACCAGGAGAAAAACAAACTCTTCTAACTAGACCTCTTTTCCTAGCTAGAACCAGCGTTGCGACATAAATTCCCAGCCAGCGTGGTGGAGTTATATAAATTTTCCAGCAAGTGCATGGGGCCAAAGTTCAATTTCCCAGCCAGCGCTATTACGCCCTGTAGAGCGGGTATTTTGTCAAGCGGCTCCGTTGGGTACTCCTGATTTTCTTCATTGTAGTTAGCATATATTGTTCTTGTTGCTTATAGAAAATCATTTGTGAAAACCAAAACCTCACATCAGTAGTAATAGAGGGTCAGAATTATCCCCGTTACTGCGTTCCCCTTGCGTTCCGTGTGCGTTCCCTGTGGATTCCCTCACAAAAGTGCGTTCCCTTTATTAATATGCATAACGGTCGAGTCCATGACGTCATCTATTGTTATAACTTAGGGAAAGAATGCGTTCCTCCATACTAATGAAGTGTCTAGTTAGCTAGGTAAAAATGCGTTCCTCCATACTAATAAGCTTCGCTCTAAACAATAAAAACAATAAGGTTGCCTAAACTTGCCCGCTAATAGTAAACCCTGGTTGAAAAACTCTTTTATCTGTTCAGAATAAAAGCGCAAATTTTAACGAAAGCCTCATTCCTTTATTTAACTTGAACTCGCTGGAAATTTGAAAACTTTGTTCGATTTCGAAACGATTATCGTGAAGATGGCTTTTTTCACCAACGTTTGCGAATTTCAAACTGCTTTGAACTCTTGTTTAACTGCCCGTGATTGGGAAACATTGACAAGCGCAAAGTTTTGAACGCGTAATAATTTCAAAGGTTCTCTAGCTTTCTTTGAAAACGTTCTCCGATTTTCGAAGCCGGGCTCTTTTAATCCTGTTTGGCTCATGAAAATATCTATTATGTTTTTATCTGCCCTATCAGCTTTGCTAAGAAGAGAGAGAATTAATTCTTAGCTGCTCTTGTTTTCCGCTCCGTTAGTCACTACTTTCAGCCCTAGATTTGCATACAAACTCCAACGGAAAACTGAGCCCATGGGACAGCTCTACAACTGAAATTACAACAATAGAAGTTCGGAGCGCTAATTAATTGTCAACACGCGACAGTAAATATTTTCGAACAACACGTTTGTTGAATATTACTTTTATTAGCGAAATGGTTCAAGTACACAGAGATTTGAAATGAATTTTAAAAAAAATACATTTATTGAGAACGAAAGCTCCACAACGAAGTGTTTAACACAAAGTAAATCAGGAAATTAGAATGCAATGAACAATAAAACTGAAGTCCCCTCAACAAAGAAATAAACTCCAATAGAACAACACACTAGATATCGGTTGAAATACATTTCTTTTTATTGAGAACAAAACACAGTAGGTCTAGTCTTCATCTTGTGGAATGGGTTGCTTAACAAACAATCGATTAAGCAAGAATTTCCGCTTATCGATGGCTAGTTCTGTCGATTCTAACCAATCAAATCCATCTGTATCTTTGAGATCTTTTTGAGTTTCCATCACTTTTTGAAAGGTGTAATCTTTCTTCATCGCTCGCATCCACTGCAGATACTCTAACAGTACTTTTCTCAATTCTTTTCTGTAGAGAGGCAGGAGAGCGTTCTGCGCTTTAAGGTGAGCTTCATTTTCCGAATCTCCGTTTCTTTTGTACTCGTCGACCAAAGCATTGAGCTGAACCTCGTGGCGTTCCTGAGCGTCATCTAATAGGCGCGACCAAGGGTTTAAGTGCTCTGTCACTTCTTG
Source organism: Catalaphyllia jardinei (assembly GCA_022496165.2). Classification (NCBI taxonomy): domain Eukaryota; kingdom Metazoa; phylum Cnidaria; class Anthozoa; order Scleractinia; family Caryophylliidae; genus Catalaphyllia; species Catalaphyllia jardinei. The sequence continues at coordinate 18,240 of JAEMPF020028807.1, forward strand.
GGAAGAATCCGTTTCTTGGCTAGATTGGGAAGAATCTGTTTCTTGGCTAGATTGAGAGTCTTCACTGTCTTCGTAATACCCATTACATTTGGTCATGTTAACAGTTCGAGATCTCAACAAAAATAAAACAGTTTCAGCGAATTTTAAACTTTTATGCGAAGGACAAAATGGACATAACACAGGACAAAAGGGCCACAACACGGGACAAAAAGGACTTTTGAGGGACAAAAGGGACAAAACGAGGCCATTCAGGACAAAAGGGCAGAAGGGGCACCTTTTTGGCTCTGTGTTTTTCCCTATAACTATAATTACGGATTCCGCCTTAAGATATTAAAAGTTTTGTAAATAGTTTTTAGTTTGATAGATTGTATATTTTCCTAAAGTCTTAATATTTCAAAAAGAATGTTATTATTTTTATTTGATAGATTGTATATTTTCCTAAAAACTTCATAGTTTAATAATAATGTAATTATTTTTATTTGATAGATTGTATATTTTCCTAAAAACTTCATAGTTTAATAATAATGTCATTATTTTTATTTGATAGATTGTATATTTTCCTAAAGACTTAATATTTCAAAAAAAATGTAAATATTTTTTATTTGATAGATTGTATATTTTCCTAAAGACTTAATATTTCAAAAAGAATGTAATTATAGTTCAGTTTCATATTTCAAGTCCATGACTTGTTTTCTGTCAAACCACGCGCGCGTGTTCCACGCGAGATTCCACGCGCGCCTAGGGAAAAACACAGAGCCAAAAAGGTGCCCCTTCTGCCCTTTTGTCCTGAATGGCCTCGTTTTGTCCCTTTTGTCCCTCAAAAGTCCTTTTTGTCCCGTGTTGTCGCCCTTTTGTCCTGTGTTATGTCCTTTTTGTCCTTCGCATAAAAGTTTAAAATTCGCTGAAACTGTTTTATTTTTGTTGAGATCTCGAACTGTTAACATGACCAAATGTAATGGGTATTACGAAGACAGTGAAGACTCTCAATCTAGCCAAGAAACAGATTCTTCCCAATCTAGCCAAGAAACGGATTCTTCCCAAGAAGTGACAGAGCACTTAAACCCTTGGTCGCGCCTATTAGATGACGCTCAGGAACGCCACGAGGTTCAGCTCAATGCTTTGGTCGACGAGTACAAAAGAAACGGAGATTCGGAAAATGAAGCTCACCTTAAAGCGCAGAACGCTCTCCTGCCTCTCTACAGAAAAGAATTGAGAAAAGTACTGTTAGAGTATCTGCAGTGGATGCGAGCGATGAAGAAAGATTACACCTTTCAAAAAGTGATGGAAACTCAAAAAGATCTCAAAGATACAGATGGATTTGATTGGTTAGAATCGACAGAACTAGCCATCGATAAGCGGAAATTCTTGCTTAATCGATTGTTTGTTAAGCAACCCATTCCACAAGATGAAGACTAGACCTACTGTGTTTTGTTCTCAATAAAAAGAAATGTATTTCAACCGATATCTAGTGTGTTGTTCTATTGGAGTTTATTTCTTTGTTGAGGGGACTTCAGTTTTATTGTTCATTGCATTCTAATTTCCTGATTTACTTTGTGTTAAACACTTCGTTGTGGAGCTTTCGTTCTCAATAAATGTATTTTTTTTAAAATTCATTTCAAATCTCTGTGTACTTGAACCATTTCGCTAATAAAAGTAATATTCAACAAACGTGTTGTTCGAAAATATTTACTGTCGCGTGTTGACAATTAATTAGCGCTCCGAACTTCTATTGTTGTAATTTCAGTTGTAGAGCTGTCCCATGGGCTCAGTTTTCCGTTGGAGTTTGTATGCAAATCTAGGGCTGAAAGTAGTGACTAACGGAGCGGAAAACAAGAGCAGCTAAGAATTAATTCTCTCTCTTCTTAGCAAAGCTGATAGGGCAGATAAAAACATAATAGATATTTTCATGAGCCAAACAGGATTAAAAGAGCCCGGCTTCGAAAATCGGAGAACGTTTTCAAAGAAAGCTAGAGAACCTTTGAAATTATTACGCGTTCAAAACTTTGCGCTTGTCAATGTTTCCCAATCACGGGCAGTTAAACAAGAGTTCAAAGCAGTTTGAAATTCGCAAACGTTGGTGAAAAAAGCCATCTTCACGATAATCGTTTCGAAATCGAACAAAGTTTTCAAATTTCCAGCGAGTTCAAGTTAAATAAAGGAATGAGGCTTTCGTTAAAATTTGCGCTTTTATTCTGAACAGATAAAAGAGTTTTTCAACCAGGGTTTACTATTAGCGGGCAAGTTTAGGCAACCTTATTGTTTTTATTGTTTAGAGCGACGCTTATTAGTATGGAGGAACGCATTTTTACCTAGCTAACTAGACACTTCATTAGTATGGAGGAACGCATTCTTTCCCTAAGTTATAACAATAGATGACGTCATGGACTCGACCGTTATGCATATTAATAAAGGGAACGCACCTTTGCGAGGGAATCCACAGGGAACGCACACGGAACGCAAGGGGAACGCAGTAACGGGGATAATTCTGACCCTCTATTACTACTCACATCATTCCACATTTTGTATTGCCCAACAACTTGTTTCAGTACGGGTACGTAAAATACATTTAAATGGAACATCATAAGCATTACACTCCAAAAAATGATCCTTAAAATGCGACAAGATATCCTTTGTTTTCACGAAATTGTCATGAAAGCTAATCCTTGACCGGTAATGTTCAATCGAGATCCCCATACTTCCTTTTGCCGTTTTGACCTTGGGCAAGCGAGAAACTCTTCAAATATGCTTCCGTGAATTCTCAACAGTGCAAGGAGGATGCAAGTACAATACAGCCTATTACACCTTATGAAACTTTCAGGTGGCTTCAGGCACTTTCAAACATTTTCAAACTCTCAGTGGTTCAAACCGGGCCGCATCGATAGATCAAGCCGATAGTTGTTAGCTTGCGAGAACGCAATGACTCCTTCCAGTGTTGCACACCATGTACCGAAGATTCAAGCACTTAAATGTTGTCTTTTGAGAAGGTAAAAGCTCTTCCACGAGCTGCACTTATAACACAACCCGGGTCTGGGTGTGTTGGTATCCGGGAGGAGAACTTACTCGCAAAACTATCGCTTGAAAAAACTACTAGAGGCCACGCTCACAAGCAAAATGGCTACGGCACTAGACCACGTGGCAGGCGCTTGACTCTCGGGGACAAACAAATAAATAAATCAGATGACACCATAATGTGGCACTACACTTCGTGTAAGCCACACAAAAATGGTCCCAATTCCTAAACGCTGTAAAACTAAAACTGCTTTGTTTTTGAGCACAAAAGATCGCACGTTTATCTCTCTGTTGTTTATCTCTTATGTTGACTGCGAAAAATCGCTTTAATTTTGTGTCATTTTTTGCTAAAACTCGCTGACGCAAATTGCATCCCAGCAATGAGGTACCAGGCGCCCATCACTAGGAGCGTGCAACTAACCCCTATTCCTGCCACGGAATTTTCACCGACCGATCTATCTTAAGCTTAAATTTAACGTGAATTCAGACTCCCACAGGAACATCAGTGACCAATCACAAGTAAGGACCTAATTTTTAACTGACATCATCACTTCACCGCAAGATTAAGAAGAAAAATCGATCTGCGTTCATGTAGACTGATACATACACATTCCTTTTACTAAAAAGAATTTTCTATAACTTTCCTCTGGAAAAATTTGGCTTAAAATCCTGATGTGATCATGTCCTGGATTCTTGTAACCTGCCTACTTGGGTTTCTTTTAAAAAAGATACTAAGAAGTTCGCAGAAAAAAAGAAGTCTAAAAATAGACCGGTCAGTAAAAATGCCTTGACCTAGGTTTGGTATGGGAGTTGCGGCTCATAGTGATGGGCTCTTGGAGATACCAAGTCCACCTTTATTATTCCCCTGATCTCATTGTCTCTTTAATTCTCAAGATGGAAATAACAATTCTCCGTAACGACTTCATTATAACTGATCTCTTGAAATGTTACTAAGGTGAATCTGATCTCACATCATGACAAAATCTTCTGTTAAATGTTTCTTTAAAATTTTCTTTAGATAGAGGTGAAACGTTTGGGGAAAGGAGGGTTACGACTTTTCATAATTGCCGAATCATATTACAACTGTTAAATCGTAAGTTTTCTTTTCCACTGAACATTTCTTTCTCAAAAATCTCTGTGATTTAAACAATTTATTCGTGACAATTTTTGTTTAGTTTTAATACTGAAGTGTAAAATCTAAGTTCCAACCCTCTTTAAAAGCATCTAGTGATGATTGAATAGTATCACCCAGCCATCCACCGAAACTATAAAATGCTCTGTCCACCAAAGATACATCCTGTTCGGTCAGCGGTCTCTTGGCCCATTTTCGAACGGTGATAAGGGGATGTTGGCACCAGGCTTTTGCAGAAACCTACGTCATTTAATAATAAGTTGTTACATTCTTGCTATGTAAACTAAGAGAGTCCAGAACTACTCAGATACAAGCAAAAAGGATCAGAACTTTACACAATTCCTCCTTGACGGTTTCATGTAATTTATGCTTATTGATGAAACTGATACAGTCATTTGCCATACAGTTAAGAACTTGTATTAAAAGTACAATGACATATGCGGTTGATTTAGGCTGCCGCACGCACTAGCCGACTAGTGAAGAGTTTTTGTCGGCGGACAGAAAATTGGCTATTGTGCCTCAAACAACATTCAGTTGTCTGAGGCGAGGTAAACAAACATGGCTGTATTCCACGTGACACCTCACGTGACACCTTCATGTGAAAACTATCAAATGGACCCCTTTGTACGACCTGGTCATATAGTGCAAAGTAAGGGGTGCTGGGATGACAAAGCAACTAGCACTACCTCGACTTTCCTTTTTTTGGAAGACTCTCCGTGTAACATGAGTCCCAGCAGGCTTGACTTTGCATCAAGTGACCGCATCGTGCCGAGGGCCTACTACTCTCTTTGTAGTCGGCTTCAGATCTGGGAAATTTAAGTGGATTATAGAAGACTCTTGTTTAGATTTCACTTACCAGAAACCTTCGTCCCAATACTAATACTTAGTCTCCAAAGGATCTGGCACATCTCTTTCAAACTTGTACTTCAGAGCTCGCTTCAGCTCTTTGTCAACTTCTTTGGCAGATATCTGCAGGATTTTTCCCCACTTATCGCTGCATCCTCCATTATTGTTATTAGCTATCGTATGCAGCACGGCTCGTCCATTAGGACTAACACTACTACAACAGTAACACACACAATCCATAGTAGTAAGGAAAAAGCAATACTGAGGACTGGTACCCCCTAACTGGATGTTTTGGTTGTGTGATGATTGAAAGCGACGAGACCAAGCTTAATGTTTTCCTCCACAAGTGCCTATGACGAATTCAGAAGATTTACTGGCCTATGAAAGTGAAGAATGAAGAGATAAGATTCAAGACGAATATGGAGGAGACCACGCAACAGATAAAACGTAGACGCTGGAAACTGATTGGGCATGTGCTGAGGAAAAGTGTAAATGAAAACACGAGGATAGCCCATGAACCCCAGAAGGAAGACGTAGGAGAGGTAGGCCGAAGGAGACATGGCGAAGAACGGTAGAGCCGGAGAGAACGAGGTGAACTTGGGTTCAAAAGTTGGACAAAAGCCGGTAGTCGTGCGAAAGACCTAGCAAGCTTGGAGAGAGGGAACGCAAGGCCCTATTTCCATCAGAGGGAAAAGGACAAGATGATGATGCTGTGAAGACAATTTAGATAGAGTTTTGAACGACTAGTAGATTTATACTAAAACAATTAGATTATGAGTTCGAGATTTCTATTACGCATAATCTAATTGTTTAATAGAAACACGATTTTTAACCAATCAGCGACTGTTTTCTAAATGTTTATAGACCTTTACTCACCCTGTCCAAGACGCTGGCAGGTCAAAAACGATAGATACAGAGATGCAAAGGACAAAATGCTCGTGTGGTCTGTAAAATGCCGTGCACTGGAAAGATGCAGCAATTCACGGGGCGGGCGGGGAGATGCTCTTGGGAACATTTTATATCTCCCCTTCAAGTCATTTTCCAGTGTCTTTAAGACGTGGCCTAGGTCATCAATTTAACAAATTGACGTCCGTTTTTCATGCGTCTGTTTTGTTATTGACCATGAATTTCGTCATAACATTGTTAAAGTAGCTATGGATTCACGAGGCGGTAGCCGAGTGGATCCGCAGACGCATTAAAAACTGACATCAATTTGTTTTTTACGATAACAAATTGTCAGATTATCCGCTCTCGTTTGCTGAAGTATCGCATAAATTATAAATTGATGTGTCTGTCCGCTTATTGACAATAAATATTAGCCAACGAGCGCACGAGAATTTCTGCATTTATCGTAAAAATTGTCGCCAGGAGCCCATCACTAGGAGCATGCAACTCCCATACTTAGCCTATTTCACGGCATTTTTACAGACTGGTCTATTTTTAGACACGATGCTGAGGACAGCAAACGAAAATGCTGCCAGTTTACGAAGGCTCTGTAAAAGATCTGATCAGCCAAAAATAGAAAGAATAGTAAACAGAGACGTAAGGCTGATACTACGCAAGTAGAAAGCTTAACGGGGCAACGACATGATAGAGTCCAAACTGAAAGCCAACAATTGCAACCGTGGACAGCTGTTTCGACCTTTTTGGGTTTCCTCAGCACGGTGTATCAAGTTATGAAGTAATCAGCTGGTCAACAGATTATTCATAAACCCACTAAATGCAGATGGTGATGACCTCAGATGAAATCTTTACCAATTGGTTAATGTCACATGCATGCAAAACGCGTGATATGCTAGATATTTCTTATTGCCCATTGTCACGCGTTTTGCATGTGACATTGGAAGTCATTTTAATATCATAGTTGAAAATTAAAAACAGTTGCTGGAGACTAAACTTCCACAATTTTACAAAGACAGTCTCTTGAATTGCGGTTACTATAGTGATTGTAATCAATGTTGTGATTGGTGGATTTAGTGGAGAGCACTTAGATGATTGGCTCATGTAACCGCCCGATTACAGGTGTCCGATTTACACTGTCCGGTTACAACTTTTCGGATTAATTAGAGCAAAATACAGCAGTTTCAGCAGTATGCACCGATCACATTTGAGAAAATTGTAATTGTTATGATTAAGAAGCGAAATACACTGTAACAAATAACAGCGAAGGCTATGGAGACTTTTCGCAGGAAACCAGAGGAAAAACGAGGGTAAGAAAACACTTGCTAGACTGTAACTAAAATAATTTTCACTTAATTTAATTTTTCCTGTAAATCTTTCATTGCTTGAGCTTTGAGACGACTTCTCAGTTATTAGTATTAGTAACAGGACCGAGTGGAGTACAACTCAGGGAGTAATCGGGCGAACGCACAGCGCGAGGCCGATTTTAAATTACGAGCACGATTACTCTCTGAATTGCATGACACAAGGTCCAGTTACTAATTAATCGTATCTATAACAAATTTCTGTACTAAATTTTGTCTTTTGAACTTCTTTTGAACGAAAAGGTCTGTAACGCTTTTCAAAAGTTTTGAAAACTGTAAGAAACAGTGCAAACGAAGCCATTTAAGCACGCGTAATTGACGTGCGAATCACGTGGGTATCCAATTACGAAAAGTTCAAATTGGACTGTAATTGGACACCCACGTGATCGCGCGCCAATTACGTGATAAATAGTTGCGCAGAGAGACAATCACAATGCAGAATTTTGTGATAGATACGATTATATGACTAAGAAAA
>JAEMPF020028808.1:0-19286 GCA_022496165.2 Catalaphyllia jardinei
CCGCAACACGAAGTTTCGTATCTACAACTCCAATGTGAAAAGCGTCCTTCTATATGGTTGTGAAACTTGGAGAGTGCTGAAGTCATCGATGGCCAAGATACAAGTCTTTGTGAACCGCTGCCTTCGCTAGATCCTTGGAGTGCGGTGGTACGACACGCTGAGAAATGAAGAGCTGTGGAGAAGCACATCCCAGGAGCCAATTGAGCAACAGATCAAGGGACGCAAGTGGCGATGGCTTAAACACACGCTGAGGAAACCTGCAGACAACGTCAGACGAAGAGGGCTATGGTGGACACCCCAAGGGAAGCGCAAGCGAGGCCAGGGGGAGATGGCGAACTCTGGTTGACAACCTATGTTCCGTACAGAACGAGAAGAACTAAGTAATTGAATTATTTTATGTTCATGTGTCCTCTGCCCGCCTTGACTAGCTGAGCTATATGCAAGCAGAGGAAGTTGTTATGTATATTTCTGTATGGGAATAAATAAAAAATGATAATAATAAAAGAACAAGAAGACGGTTGAGGGTGCAGAAAAGATCTCTGCTATGAAACAAAATTAAAACGTATGTATACAATAACGTCTCCTCCTTTTCGCCTCAGGTAGTTTCGCCGAAATTCGACTCCGCTGCTCAATTTTTCCCTCCAACGCAAAGAAGGATAGTCCATTGGTCCCCTTTTCCGGTCGGCTTGGAAAAATCTTAAAACTTTCCGCTCCAATTCGAACGATTTTTGGTTCACTGCTGGAGGTTTCAACATCCAATGAACTACGGCACAGTTTGAAATCAGCGATTATCTGTACACTTGAGTACGCGATATCGTCACATGATGCTGGTCAGCAGATACCTTGTTTTGACAGGTGTCAATTGATCATAACATGGATGTCCAATATCAAAGAAGTACACGGTAAACCAAGGCTGCATGTCTCTGGCAATTAAACCAATTGTTACCTTGCAAAAACAGGCTCTACGTATAATCACATTCTCGAAACGAGATGCGCAGTCCAGCCCTATATTTTCACAGTTAAACTTTATTAAATTCATGGATCTGGTTACTATGCAAGCTGCCGTTTTTATGTTTCAGTATTACCATAATCTATTACCTAAGGCCTTTGACAATTACTTTACATTCATATCATCTAAACATAACTATAATACAAGGCTAGCATCGAAGTAAATATATTATATTGATCAGGCCAGAACTAATTATGGCAAGTTCAGTCTACATTTCCCTGGTCCTTCTATCTGGAATAATTTGGATGAAGAGATTAAAAGTTTATCTTTGCGTTTATTTCCTGAGCAAAACTTGACTAAGAAATTCCTAAGTTCTTATGAAAGTAATTTGTCCCATAGTAGCAATCCACGGTAAGGAAAAAGATGGCGACTGGTACATTTACCTATAATGCTTTGCGCACGAAAACTCTAAAAGAGCGTATAAAAACACGAAGAAAAATTGTAAGTCATTCAAACTCGACAAGAGCAATGCTGTTAGTATAGGAACGACTGCCGTTAAACCATATCTTTTTTATATGCCCAGTGGGCTTACTTTGGTTTTCAAGGTATTGTGGTAAAATGTAGCGCCGCCATCTTTTTTCTTATGGTGGATTGAATGATTACGGCCGCACTTACATTAATTACCTAAGTTCTTATGTTTAATGCAAGCGTTGTATTATTCTTTGTTATTATATGGCAAGCTCCGCAAGCGGGCAAGATGAACCAAATCGCGCGATGTGATTGGCTAGCCGAGCGGGCAAGATGGAGCCATCTTGCCCGCTCGGGACTACCCGCTATATCCCGCAAGAGAGTAGTATAGTAGTTGGGGGTCCCGGCCCATTTTCCATATTGTTGTCTGTGTTGGTTTTTTGTGTTGTATTTCTCAACTGTTTCTCCAACAATTAATCAACTGCTGGAAAAACCAAATGCTGAAACCAAATACTGAAACCAAATACTGAAACCAAATGCTGAAACCAAATGCTGAAACCAAATGCTGAAACCAAATACTGAAACCAAATACTGAAACCAAATACAGAATAACAACCTTGAATCAAAACCTAGGAATCAAATATTGGGATAGGGGTTGGAACCAAAACCAAAACCCGGGACATAGGTCTGGAACCAAAACTGAAAACTAAATATTTCCCTGGCTTTTACTCTCTCCTGATTATATGTTGGTAATCTCAGTCATTGGTGGGACTTTTTTGAAATGGAGATATTTGGTTAGCATTTTTTCTAATTTTTTTTCGAAATCTTTATTGAAAACTTTTATTGATTTTTGAAACTCTGTTTCAAAATTATCTTCTAATTCATTCATGTCTTCTATGATTTCTTCCACTGTGAGCATTTCTTCGAACCAATAATTTAAAAATTTTTCACATACGTCGAATTGCATTTCAAGTCTCTTATGTACTCTTTTTTTGAGACTTCTTTCACACATTTTTAGTATTACTTCTATTATTTCTTTGATTCTGTTTTCTAATGTATCAAGTCTTGCTTCAATGGTTTCTCCAATGTTTTGTTTCAATTCAGATATTTTGGTGATTGTTTCCATGTCTCTTATAATGTATTAAGAAAATATTATTTTATATCTGAATATTATAATGAAATCAATCAAAAATATCTTCAAAAACAACCACAAATGTGAGATCTGCTATAAAAAATGCAGTCTGATTTCTTTTAAATGTAAGTGTGGTGGCAAGTTTTGCAATTATCATATGCATCCATTCATGCATTTTTGTGATTTTGATCATAAATCTTTTGAATGTGATATGTCGAAAATTTATCTACCAAAAGTTGTTGAAAACATTTGAAGATGAAATGTATTTTGAATATATAGATGAATTGCAATATTTATATTCATAATGATTTGAAAAAGAATGATGAGCTGATGTGTCCTTTTTGTGATGAACAATTAACAACATTTGGTAAAGTGGTTGAGCAATGCTGTAGTGAACAGGATATGGAAACTGTAAATGGTATGAATACATGTGTGAATTGTGGTTCAGTTCATGGTTATGATTATGTCGTGGAGTACTTTAGCTTCTATGACAATATGTATAAGATGCGACAGAAATCGATATATCATCGGGATTTCCATATTGATAATGTGTTGAATGGTATATCTTTTAAGAATAATATCCAATGAACTCAGAAACAAATGAATCAGATTCATAAAGTTTTCATTGAGATTGACAGTGTTCTTCATAAGGACAATAATGGGCGTAAACGGATGATTAGTATTAAATTTATTATTATGCAATTATTTAAGATGCTCAAGCTTCCTTACAAGGATATCCAAGTAACGAAGTTGAAAACAAAATTAAAAGGTTATGAACAATATTGGGAAAAGGTTCAATCATTGATAGGTAATAGAATTCAGCTGATAATAAATTCATGAACATTTATCATATAAAGATTTTCTTGGATATGCAATATATTAATCCAGAGATTTGGCCGCATAATGGAGATCTTTTTACAAATATTGGTGTTAGGTTTCCAGGTAACACATATGTATAACCTCTGTCTAACGAATAACGGGTATAAAAACGACGGTAAGCATCATGTAAAATGCTATGAGAGTGTAATATGTCACAACAACCACATATTCTTTCGAGAAAACGTGTCATGCATCCATTTCCAGGACCGATTAAACCAATCTCACCATTATTCTCTTTTAATACTTCATCTATTGTCATGTATATCTTGAAATTTTTTAGGTGAAGATATTGGTATACTAAAGCTGATTTTAGTATAACACCATTCACGCTGTTGTGTTGTTGTTTGGTTTCTTCAAAGAAGTACCTTTTGAGTTTTCAAGAAACACGACTTTATAAAAATCATAATCACCAACATCATGGGATCTTGAACTGAATCCAATTCCTTGTATATAATATCTGAAATCGATGAAAAACTTGTATGATTGAAATTTTCCAACTGAAGATACATTTTCACTTATTAATATACTTTTATTGCCAAGGTTTAATTTGTAGGTATTGCCACTTTTTTACCAACCATATCATCAAGAATTCGTTTCGTAAGGATGAAGGAATCGTTTTTTGTGTGAATGTGTTAATTGTTGTGTATAGATATAGTTTATCAACTGTTATTCCTACAAATGGTGGAAATAATCCCGGCATCCCTCCAAATCCAAGAAAGTGATCATTTTGAGAAATACTTGTATCATGCTTAAACACAATGAACATTGTGAAATCATCATTTTGATCATAATTTTTGGCTAAATGAATATTACATCAAAACCGGGATTGAAAACGTTTTTAGATAATGCTCCGTGTCTTCGTTCCATCTATTCTGGAATTGATCTTTCCCACAGATAGAGATCCGCTTGATGCATTTATTTTATTAATGGTGATACCATCTTCTACGTACATTTCATAAACCATTGTATAAGAGCCGGTGGGTAAATATATCAAATCAATTGATAGTCTGGTGCTGTAATAACCAATACTAGAATCATAATCAATCTTGAATTCATATGTCTTTTTGTTGACTGAATGAAATTTTTATTCTGGACTCCAATCTTGTGAATATCACTATCATCTTCTTTAAATTCATCATTATCCATCACTCTTTTGAAGACATTTTCTTTATCGATTAACTCAATGAAATTAATTTCAGACGCTTTTATTTTCTTATCAATTATACCATCCATAATTGTATTACTATCATTGACAGTTTTGTTAACGAAATTAACAGAAGCTGCATAACTACTGTCTGATGGTTGTGGATCTTTGAGATTAATGATGCTATGATTGGCTATATCTAAATCACCTTCCATAGGTTCACTCCCATCTTTTGGTAATAGATCTGCTTCAGTAATTGCTATTTCACGGATTACATAATCACGCGAGCTCTTTAACAATTCAAAATTAACTGCTTTATGCTTTATTTGATCATAATTTGGATTTTCTCCATCGTCTTCAACAACAGTCTTTAGATTATCAATATCATTATTACCCATATTCAGAGCACCTGTCATTGGTTTGCTTCCATCTAATTTCAAGACATCGGTAGCAGGCTTTGATAATTTACTGATTTCAGCGTCTACATAAACTTTACTAACTATATCATTAGGATCATGAAAAATTCCATCATAGTAAGGTTCACAGTTTTTTATTATATTTTGTCTGAGATCAAAATATTCTTTACCATCTTTATCTTTTAATTTGATAAAATTTATATTCAGATATCCTTTATTGACAACGCTTCTTGTGTCTTTGACACGATATTCTATAGGATCATCATACTTATAATCATCTAAATTTTCCACGGATAGAATATAATTTCTGTCCATATCTAAATCACCAGTCATTTTTCTACTTCCATCTCTCGGAAGTAATGATGTAGTATCAATGTGGAATTTTGCTATTTTACCACCAACGTATGATTTAGCGGCTTTATCAGCGATAGCAATATCCTGCTTAACGTTTTAGGTGTCAACATACTTCTTATTAGTAGCATCAGAGTCATCTACAGGATCACCTAAACTGTTAATAAGATTACTATTGAGATTCAAACTCTCAAAATAGAGAATCTTATGATTATCCTGGACATCATTAACATTAGAAATAGTATTATTGAAAGTTGTTGAGTATTTACCCTTTATCACTCTTGAATAAAATAGAAATTTTATTTTTTATTTTAATGAGAACCATAATATCTAATTTGGAATTTTATCCCATCATCTACTCCAGCTCTTCCATCAGTTGTGAATTGAATAATTGATTTAATATATTTACTATCAATTTTATCACTATCAAATGTGTTCATCGTATAATGACTATGACCATGGACACTAAAAATTATTGTATCATCAACAAGAAAACCATCAGCATCACCAATAACAAATATTTCAAAAATAGAAGTATAACTACCACTCTCCAATTGATTATCTTTCATTAATATACTAGACCATGCTTCCCCACCAAAACCAGTATCATAACCCTCTTTTTCAATTATATAAGCATCATTATGCGCTTTATGTTTTGAAAAAAAATGGTCTGGCGATGCATTTTGCTATTTCACCTACGGTTAATTGACTCTTACCACCAAAGTTTTTATAAAATCGGAAACTTGATAATTATTTTGACTGACTTTAGTATGTTCTTTCAACACTTTTAAACTGACTGCATCATTGTCGCCAGTAGACTCACCAATATTGGTTAATCGCTTCCCTTCAATATCATAATTACCATCATCCATAAGTTCAAACCCAACACCAGGAGGTCCTTTCAGTCCTTTCGGTCCTTTCGCAATTCGGTCCTTTCGGTCCTTGTGGTCCTGGTGGTCCTCTTTCAGTTGAAAATTTGAAATGACTTAGATGATCGTTTTGTGAATTATCATTGAATATTCCCATATACAAGTATATTACATATTTCCATAAAAGTTTCTCTTCACTTTTTTCATTGGTTTGTCTACATAGCAGAAAGAGTATGGTTTCTTAGTTGCTTTGATATACTTTTCTTTATCAATTCCCAATTCTTGAGATATCAAATTTCTTTCTCTTGATGATGGAAAATCATACAAACAAAAATGGCTGCAATTCAATCTTATCGCTTTAGGATATCCATAAAAAGATTGTGTGAGATATATCTCAGAACAGTTTTTATGCCGTCCTTGTATGAGATAGTCTATCAGCGGTTTTTGTACTTTTTCACAAACATAATCATCAAATATGACAACTCTTTGGATATCGGTGTCTTGCAGCTGGTCAACAGGTATGATTTCGTCATTGCTCGCTATCAAAACCGGGTAACCAACATGTTCACTTATTCCACTCATCTTGTCAATTAAATTTATATACTTATCTTGATCCAGATTTTTGGCATACAAATGGATCTGATCATAATAGATCAATGGAGATTGTAAAATATGGCTCAATAAATTCGTTTTACCTGATCCGGAATTACCTGCCAGAAGCATCCTGAATGTGTTTTTCGGCATGTATTCATACAATTGTTTGAAATCATTATTTGATTCATTACTACTGTCATAGTTTGGCATTTCCATATATGATAATATTATATAATTGATATAAGTTGAGATAAGTTGAGATAAGTTATTTTAATCTAATATATTGATATATGGATATTAATCAATTGAAAAATATTCTTGAAAGTGGAATCGAAGCTGGAAAGAATATAAGAGAAGTCCACAAAGTCATCAAGGATTACAATAAACGAAAACAGGATATGTATCATGATACAACAGAAATATTGAAACCTTCTATTGATGTTCATAAAGAAGTCAAGAAAACCATTGATGAAAAACAGGACAAGTTAATTGAACAGTTGAAAAAAAATCAAGAAAAAATAGTCGAAGCCATTGAATTTGAACCTAAGAAAGCTCTCACATGGGATGGTGAAAAATTGCAGGCCTTGGGTTGGGATGGTGAAAAGTTGCCGGCCTTAGATTGGGATCATTATGAAGATGAAGATAAAAGTAAAGATGAAGATAAAAGATGAAAGTAAAGATGAAGATGAAAGTGAAGATGAAGGTGAAAGTGAAGATGAAGGTGAAGAAGATGAAGCGGTCGAACCAAGCACAAGTGAAAAGAAACCTAAAATTTTAAATTTAGATAAAGGTATAGAAGCTGAATATAAAAACTTAAAGGGTTACCTTTGCCATCTGAAATTTTCAAAAAAGGTTTAGATCCAACCTCATTAATAGAAAAAGTGAATGGCAACATAAAACGAAATGAAAAATACATAAAAGAACATTCAACAAAAAAGGGCGAGCCTTTTAAAAAATTGAAAAAATACAACTTACGTTCTAATTCGCTTCGCTCAACCGAACGTAAATTATTTTACTCTTCAATACCCGCAATAATGAGACATACAAGAAATATGGTAGGATACGCAAGCGGATCCAAATTATGAGAATTCACTAAGTAAAACGAAGTCACTGAAGGTCTTACCGCGAAAAAGCTGATTATCGCTACCTCCACTAAACCTCGCCTTTTTCCCGCGCTCATTGTTTGCTTGGTCTTTTTGCCGGCGTTTGCGACTAGCAGTCTCCCGAGCTTTCTTGGGGCGCTTCTCATCTTCTGATCCTGAAGCCAGCTCATCGGACTCGTACTCGGCGACGACCTGCCAACCGTCTCTACTCTTGTCGGCGATCTTAATCAATTTTTGCCTCTTTCGCAGAAGTTCTCTTGCGTCCTGTGCTAGACTTCGAATGCGGTCGTTGCTGGGTTTACTCTGTTGGGTTTCTGATTCAATGCTCTCCAAAATGGAATCGATTGCTGCATTGAGCTCAAACTGCTTTGGTTGCCTCTATACTTTAATCGAACAACCTCTTTGTCGATCTTTGACTTCTGTCCAATTTCCTTCGTTTTCGTCTCAAGTTGGTTCTGCAGATAATCTTTGAACAAAGAGAAAACCTGATCCACCATTGGGCCACCAACCTGGTTGGTAGCACCTGCTTCTCCTAACTGGACTGAGGATGTTGAAGAATCGTTCTCCGTAGGTATCAGGAAACTAGATTTTTAACGTGTCGAAGTATAAACTGCGTGGATCACTAGCGTGAGTGAATATTCAACGGTGACAGAAGATATAAATACCAGAGACTGGCCAATCACAATTAATGCATAATTACAACAAGCGAGCACATGCAATAGTAGAAGTGAAAGTATTCGAGCATTACTAATTACTGGAATACCAGCGGAAAATTCATTTTCAATATATAATCGAAATAAAACAGAAATACCATACCTCAAAGATTATTCGGTGAGATTACATCATATCAAAGAAGCCCCAAAATATATAGGTAAAGGCATTTATACACAGAAAAAGAGAAACGACTATAAGATATCAAAAGGAGAACAGTATGGCGGTCTGGTTATCGATCTTCCAAAACTGTTTGGACATCTGAAAGTGGTAGCTCACAAAAACGGCCAGAAAGTATATGACAAACAAGCTGACTTTGACACACTTGATCTACTTACAAAAAGATTCAACAGCAAAAAGATATACTGTGAACTAGCAAGATCCGTGTTCAATGACCTTAATAGACTGAGTAAAATACCAATACATAGAACGTCAAGAAAGTATTCAAAACTTGGAAGTTGTGTAATTTATTATAATAATCCACAAGATTTACTTTTACGTCTAGAGCTCCTTGGAGGGTCTATGTCTGCTGGAAACAATAGTAGAGCTGTCAAAGAAGAGTTTATGAAAATAGTACATAAACTGAATAAATTGAATGTGATAGACAACAAACAAATGAATGATCTGTTTAAAGAATATCTAATATACTAATATATGAGTGAATTCCTATTGCGTTTTTCATCAAAAAACAGAGAAAAATCAGGTGTTAGTTTGAGTCATGATTTCACAACCCGATTCAACAGCCCTATTCGACTATCTTATGATTTGAAGCATGAACTAGCTGTCAGAACGATATCAATGACCTATAGTTGGTATAACATCAGAGAAATGTATAAAAACAATCAAATAAAATACAGTTATGATAAAGGTGTAAATTGGGAAACGATTACATTTGTTGATGGAATGTACAGCTATGATGACATTGATGAATATATAAAAAAGTCTATGAAGGATGATGGACATTTGATCAATGAAGGTGATGATGGGGATGGGAATGTGGATGAAAGTAAAATAAAGTGTGGTATCAATCTGTATTTTATCCTATCTACGTATCGGGTGCTTATTGAACTGAGTGGAGATTTTCAATTGGATCTAAGAAACACAGATTTTAGAAAACTGATTGGCTTTGAT
Organism: Catalaphyllia jardinei; assembly: GCA_022496165.2. Lineage (NCBI taxonomy): Eukaryota > Metazoa > Cnidaria > Anthozoa > Scleractinia > Caryophylliidae > Catalaphyllia > Catalaphyllia jardinei. Next base: position 9,748 of record JAEMPF020028808.1, read on the forward strand.
TCCAAAATAGTTAATGAGACAGAGTATGGAAAATATCTTCCTGAGGAGTGGACGAGATACATATTAACTGTGATAAGGTAACGGATAGCATCACTGATGGTCAATCTTCAAGTAAAGTAGCTGTAATTCCTGTTGAGAATCTTGTAAGATCACTTCCATTTACTTACAAACCTCGTTTTCTTGCATATAATGCAGTATCAGGTCATTTGATATCTTCAATGCGGTTTTATGTTACTGATTCATCCGGTATTCCAATTGATTTGAACGGGATAGACTGGTACATTGAACTGTTTATACGATCAACAGAAATTTAGTATAATCTTTTAATATATGATAAGACAGAGCGAATTTAAATTACGTTACGATCCAAATCTGGATAAATATGTGAAAAAACAAATTCACGGTGAAGTTCAGTATGGTGAAGGTCTAAGTGATGTTTTCAAGTCAGCTGGAAAGAAAATCCTTAGAAGAACTGGAAAGAAATTAGGCAAAAGTGTAGCTGCAAAAACTGGTGAATATACAGTCAACAAGGGTGGTGATGATATAGTCAGGCTTTTGGGAGAGAACATAACAATAACTCCATCATATCCAATGGAACCCAATATATCACCATCAGAACTGAAAGTATTAAGCAGAATTGATGTAAATGATAGAGTAAATCAGTTACTTTCGGGTGGTAAGCTTAGAAGAAGGAAATTTATCTAATCTATTAATATATCACGAATTATCGAAATCCAAAATTCATAGAAAGATATGAAGATCTTTTTTTCGATCTTGATACACCATTGGAAACGCCTGTGAATAACCAAAGTCAAAAGAAATCCATCCACAAGTTTGTTGTCGACAATCGTGGAGAAACAAATCCTCTTGATTGGTACAACGCCAGATTAAGTGTGAATTTCAAACGACAACTAAAGGCAGATGGTGGTAACATTACTGCTGATAATCAAATTGGGGTTGTCAATTCCGCTTTTTCTCTAATTAAAAGATTGCATGTTTCTAGGGATGGTGTAGCACTTTATGATTGTTCAGAAGCTAACCACGCAACCAACATAAAAAACTTACTAGAATATTCACAGTGTTTTATCAGAAGTCAAGGAACTAATGAGTTCTATTACCTTGACACAATCAGAAATACTAAATTAAACGAATTTACAACAGCAAGAGTCAAAGCCCACGCAGATGATGCTGCCACTGATGTTTTAGATGCTTAAAATGATAACTTCAATAAAGCTTTTGCTATCCGACATGCATTGTTGGCTAATAACAACATCGTGAACGTGGAAATACCGCTGAATCGGTATAGCTTTTTTGAGAGCCTCCATGGAGAACTTCTTCCAAATTCTCGAATTCAGGTGGGTATAACAATTGAAAATGACACCACCCTTGTTTGGCGGACTGGTGGGAATGATAGTCGTGTAGTCCTTACTGAATTTAAACTAATAGTCCCTCGTATTGTTTTTAATTCACTTGGAAAAAATTTGTACGTTGAAGAATACCTTATAACAAGATATTGGACATATCTTCAAGAAAAAATTCACACGTTCAATGCAACAAGACAAGGATCTGGTAGCTGGCGTATTTCAACAGGAGAATACAAACCAAGACATGCGTTCGTTTTCATCATTAATAATGATAATATAGAATCACAAGAAGCTAATGAATTCTTGTACAATACTTTTAATCCCGATGATCAAACATTAACCAATTGTCATCTAGAAGTAGGGAATGGAAGAGAATATCCAGATAAGCATTACACACCAAGTACAGAACCATCACGTGTATTCCGAGATGTTTTGAAATATGTTCACGCCAAAAATGAATATAGTTATGATACTCTCTTCAATAGGAGTAACTTTAAAAATCTTTATTCATTTATTTACTTTGATTTGACAAAACAACCGATTGATATCAGAGATGGTATGACTCAACTAACTTTCAAATATACACTAAGTGCAAACACCACCAATCAATACAAAATTTACGCACTTGTCCTCAATGAACAGGAAGTCGAAAATAGAGTTTCAGATACTCAGATCGAGGTCCGCGTCTCAATAATTAAATATTCCTCATTTTGTATATGTTTTATAATCCGAAAATTATATAACATATATTATATACAAAAACTGACTCAGCTTTTTAAAATAAAGGTGAAACTATCAGAAAATCAGAAGAAGAATATTGGTGATGCTTACCGTAAAAGAGAAACGGTCGTCATAAGGCTCACAAATGATACTCTTCACGGAAATGGCACTTTATACGTTCCAGCAATGGTCAAGAAGAGATTGGAGAAGAAACGGAAAGAGAAAAGTTGGTTTGTTGACTTCAGCTCTGGCTCTTGCACGTGCATTTGGACCAACCATTGCGAAAACCATGGGATTGGCAGCTTTAGCTGGAGCATCCAGTCAAGGCGCACAACAAATTGTCAAAAAAATATCCGGAAAAGGAGTACAGAAAGGTGGTTTCCTCATTCCACAAAACAAAATTGACAAGCTCATTGCAAACAAACACCTACTGACTGTAAAACAGAAGAAAGACATATTGGACGCTCTTCAAACAGGTTCAGGTGTTCGCATAAAACCAACAGCAAAGCAGTCAGGTGGTTTCCTTGGTACTTTGCTTGCCAGTATTGGGATTCCTAAGGTCTTGAAAGCTTTGACCGGTAGAGGTTTACATGTTGAAAAATCAAGACCAAGAAGGTCGATACCTGTATATGTTCCTTCAAAAAAAGAAGGCCGAGGTAAGAAAAAGAAGATGATAATGCCATATCAACCACTACCTTTTATTAGTAGTTGGGGTGACAACCAAATTGGTTTTGGTGTAAAAAAAAAGGAAAAGGTCTACTGTTAGGACCAAACAGCCATTCAATCAAATTCCACTCATAGGAGCTATTTTGTAAATAAACCATTATCAAATCATGATTTGATGGACTGGGTAAAACAACTTGGTATAAAATACATCAGAGGTGTTTTCAGCAAGGATACATTACCATCACAAATAAAAAATAAAGAATGTGGGATAGTAAATCTTGATAACCGTATCGGACCAGGTACACATTGGGTAGCTTATAGAAACATTGATAGATTTTGTGAATACTTTGACCCCTTTGGATTAAAAATGCCACTGGAGGTTAAAAAATATATGGCCACAAGTGGAAAACAATCAGCGTATTCAACAGATGAGATACAAGAACGTGATTCAGTATTGTGTGGTTATTGGTGTCTATACTATCTGCTGGAAAGACAGAAAGGAAGATCCATTCTTGATACAATACATAATGCTAAATTCGATATGTCAGACACAAGTGTCAATCATAGATTCATAATAAATTATTTCAAAAATACCTAAATTATATATAATGATGAAATCATATTGTGTAAAACAGAAGAAACAAACAGAATGCGTTCCAGGGAGCGAACAATATACCAAAACCAAAAATGGTCGAACCATGATGAAATGCACTTGTGCTGAATGTGGGATAACAAAGACCAAATTCGTGAAGAGTGGGAAACAAGGATCGGGATTCGATGAGCTTATCGTTAAAGGATTGGCATCAGGTGCCAAAGGACTTTTCAACTTAGGTAGAAATAAAGCTGGTGAAGCAATAAAATCAGAGGCCGCCAAAAATAAGATGAAAGAAATGGGACAAAAGTATTTAGACCAAATCATTGATTCAGTCACCGATGATGTATCAAAAAAAATATCGGGTAAAGGAAGAAAGCGGGAAAACTGATTCAGCCCTCACAAGCTGAGGGCTATCAGATAGGAAAAGGATTACCAATACCATTTCCGTTTGTTGATTGGAAGAAAGCTTGGAATGTTGTCACCGCACCTGGATTGTTCAAAGGACCTGAAGTGAGTGCAAAAGAGGGTAGAGCCTTGGTTGCTGAATACAAGAGACAATACAAGGATTACAAAGTTGCTGGAGGCAGCAGATCATACAACTCATGGATTAAATGGAAAGGTTATGGTGGAGGGTTAGACATTCATAATGCCATTCTCAAGGTTGCACCCAAAAAGGGTTTTCTGATGCCTGGACATAAGTATACAGGGCCTGGAAATCCATTAGAAGAGCAGCTGAAGTATGATCCCAACACTGGTCAGATACTTGAGATATATCAACAGCCAACAGGCAGAACAGATGCTGTAAGCATGCAACACGATGTTGATTATTCAGTTTGTGGCAACAAACCAAAAAGTGACCAAGTGAAATGCCAGAATGATGCAGATCGTAAGATGGTTAAGCCTTTGGATGCTATTCCTTGGAACGACAGACAATGGGGACATGCAATAGCTCGCAACGCTATAGCAGCAAAGTCAAAATTGGGTATGGGTGTTAAACCAAAAAACGGGAAAAGCCGTCGAGTGAATTAGCAGATGAGTTACATACACCCATAAAACGCAACTTCACTCGGCGGCGTGTAATCACAAATCATATCGATGAAATATGGGCAAGTGATGTAGTTGAAATGCAACAGTTTAGTAAATGGAAAAAGGGTTACCGATATCTTCTAATGGTTATCGATGTATTCAGCAAATATGGTTGGATCGTTCCATTGAAAGATAAGAAAGGCGAATCTGTCACTGAAGCATTCAAAACAATATTCAAGGAAGGCAGAAAACCACAATATCTATGGGTTGACAAGGGAAAAGAGTTCTATAACAAACATGTGAAAGACCTATTAGAGAAAAATGGGATACATATGTACTCAACTGAGAATGAAGAGAAGTCATCAGTAGTTGAAAGATGGAATAGGACAATTAAATCCCAAATGTGGAAACAGCTCACAGTTCAAGGTAATACAATGTATCTAGACATGTTACCTAAACTAGTAAAACAATACAACAACATAAAACATTCAAGCTTAAAACTGACACCAGTAGAGGCTTCAAAGAAAAAGAATGAGGGTACAGTTTACTTCAATCTATATGGTGATATGGAAACATCAAAACAGAAACCAAAATTTAAAATAGGTGATAAGGTCCGAATATCTAGGTACAAACGGAATGTGTTCGACAAGGGTTACACACCAAATTGGACAGAAGAAGTGTTCACAGTTGATAAGATCCAATACACTAATCCAATCACATACAAAATATAGGATCTCAGAGGTGAAGATATTCAAGGGAATTTCTATGAACCTGAATTATTAAAAGCCACGCAGGATGTTTTTCGTATTGATAAAGTCATTCGGAGGAACTATAAGAAGAAACAAGCTTTAGTGAAATGGAAGGGATACAGTGATGATTTTAATAGCTGGATTCCTATGAAGGATTTAAACGCACTATAAACTCACATAAGAATATATTATATATAATTATATAGAATGGGAAGACCAAAAAAATATTTCAGTGAAGAAGAAAGAAAGCAAGCAAATAGACCATACAAGACCAAGTAAATGTTGAATAAAGAATGGCGATGCTCTGTATGTGATGATCATGATTACTCATTAGCTGGAAAATGGAGCCATCTTAAGACAAAAAAGCATATGAGAAATGCCCAAGTCATACAGGATTAAGAAATATATAAAAATAATATAAACATATATTGTATCAACACACTATATGCTGTTTATTTGTTGCCTATCGATAGCCAAAAATATCAATGTCTCTGGCTATCAACATTTTCAAACGCACCATGATTAATACTTAAGAATAAAATTATCTATAGATATAATATAAAATGGAAAAAATTATCTCAACTAATAACATGGCCAAGAGTACTCTCAAGAAACAAAGCAAATCTCAGCTAATCAACCTGTTGTTGCAGCAAAATGTGGAAATAAAACTGTTGTTGCAGCAAAATATGAAACTGCAGCCTAAAAATGACGACAATGTCAAACCAAGGAGGCCAATCCCAACTCCTCGGAAGAGTGTAAAGCAGATGGTTCAGGAGTATGAAGACAACATAATTCTTCCACCATCAGAATTTAGAGATGATTACAAACCAATACCCAAACCGAGAACCAAAAAACCAGTCCCATTACCAAAAGCTCTGAAAGGGTACACAAAGTCTTTTAAAATTAGCATAAAAAATAATAAAGACCCGCTAGCGCAACTACAAAACACGGCCACTGAATATCATATTGTGAGCATACTCACATCCATGAAAGGTCTAAAATTTGTTCAAACGCTCAGGGTGACATTAAAAAAAATTAGCAAAAGATGAAATAGTGTATAAAACCGCATACTTCAATAGCAAACCTCAAACCATCATCAATAACACAGAAATCCCTGAAGCGTTACAATTAACAAAACAGCAAATCTTGAACATGATAGCTCAATGGGTATCTGAAGGTTCCGGTTGGACTATTCAATCTGTTGACAATCATTATCTCAATATTGTACAATATCAACCAATGAAAGGCTCATCATATATTGAACTTCCCCAAGAACTCAGAAACAGTAGAAAGGGATTAATTAATAAGAAAAATGAAGATAATGAATGCTTCAGATGGTGCCAAATCAGGCGCTTAAATCCTCAAGATAATAACCCGCAGAGGATTAAAAAATCTGATAAACAATATATACAAAATCTTGATTATACTGGGATTGAATTCCCAGTAACCACTAAGCAGTACAATAAAATTGAAAAGCAAAATGAGATTAATATTAATGTATTTGGATATGAAAACAAACAACCATATCCCATCTTTGTGACAAAAGAAAAATATGACAGACACATGAATTTATTATTGATAACTGAAGATGAAAAGAATCATTACGTTCTAATTGAAGATTTCAACAAGTTTATGTTCAACCACACAAAACACAAGGAAAGGAAGCACTTCTGTATGCATTGTCTTCAGTGTTTCAGCTCCGAAAGAGTTCTAATGACTCATAAAGATAATTGCATTCAAGTAAATGGTACACAAGCAGTAAAAATTCCTGACAAAGATAATATATTAATATATTAAAATTCAATAATTTTCATAAACAACTACCAGTGCCATTTGTAATGTACGCTCACTTTGAGGCTATAACGAAAAGATATCCAGTTGTCAACCCAATAACAACAAATCATATACAGAGGCATACCAGAAGCATACAGACTGTGGATACGGTTACAAGATTGTCTGTTGCTATGATGATGAATATAGCAAACCTGCCAAAACATACAGAGGTGGAAAGGCTGTGTATAAATTTATGGAAGCTATGTTGGAGGAAGTCAAATATTGTAAGAAAATAATGAAAAAAGAATTCAATAAACCATTGAGAATGACGAAAGAAGATGAAGAGAAATTTCAAAAAGCCCAAGAATGCCATATTTGTGATAAAAAATATACTGATGAAGATATAAAAGTCAGAGACCACTGCCATATTACTGGTAAATACAGAGGCTCTGCCCATCAAGAATGTAATCTAAAACTTAGAGTAAACCAAGAAGAAATAAAAATACCGGTTATATTCCATAATCTAAGAGGTTATGACAGTCATTTCATAATGCAAGAGATTGGAGCCATTGTTAAAAAAAAATACATATACAAATAAGAAAGGAAAAGAGACGCAGATGAATATCAATGCCATACCTAATAATATGGAAAAGTATATGGCTTTCATGCTTGGCAACAACTTAGTGTTCCTTGATAGTTTCCAATTAGTGAGTTCCAGTTTGGAAAAACTAGTGAGCAATATACCAAGAGAATCATTAAAATATACCTCTCAAGTATTTGAAGGTCAAGCTAAGAGCTTGATCTGATGGCTAGAAAAGGAGTATACCCATATGACTATATGGACAGTTTCAATAAATTCAATGAAAAGCTACCACTGAAAGAAGAATTCTACAGCATACTAAACAATGAACATATATCAGATGAAGACTATGAACATGCCCAAAATGTATGAATACATTCTCTCTTAAAAATATGGGTGAGTACCATGACTTATACCATGCATCTGACGTCCTCATGTTAGCTGATGTATTCGAAAACTTTAGGAAAACATGTCTTGGATATTATAAACTGGATCCATGCCATTATTTCACATCTCCCGGTTTGTCATGGGATGCTATGTTGAAGATGACGAACATCAAATTAGAGCTCATGATTGACATTGATATGTTCCAGCTCATTGAAATGGGCATGCGTGGTGGTATCAGGTATATAGCCAATCGTTATGGTAAAGCAAACAATAAATACATGAGAGAACACGATGAGAAGGCGCCCTCAAAGTATATCATGTATCTTGATGCTAATAACCTTTACGGTTGGGCTATGAGTCAATATCTACCAACAGGCAGATTCAGATGGATGACACAAAAACAGATTGATAAGATAAACCTAGCCAAGTACAAAGAAGATAGTGAGAAAGGTTTGATACTGGAAGTAGACTTGGAATACGCAGAAGAACTACATTACTTACATAATGATTACCCACTAGCACCAGAAAAGGTGAAAGTAACCAATGATATGTTATCTGAGTACTGCAAAAACATATCTGAGAAATATAATATATCAACCGGTCTGGTCCACAAGCTTATACCAACCTTAGGGAGGAATGAAAAGTATGTATCGCATTACAGGAACCTCCAATTATATATTGTTCTCGGTTTGAAGGTTACTAAAGTCCATCGAGTACTAGAGTTCAATCAATCCCCTTGGTTAAAGCAATATATTGATTTCAATACCGAGAAACGTAAGAATGCTAAGAATGCTTTTGAGAAAGACTTCTTCAAGCTTATGAACAATAGTGTATTCGGTAAAACCATGGAGAATATCAGAAAGGGGGCAGATGTAAGATTGGTAACTGATGAGAAGAAACTATTGAAGTTATCCAGTAAGCCAACTTATGTCAGCAGCAAGATATTCAACGAGAATCTGGTGGCTGTGCATAAGATCAAAGAAACACTTACTCTAAACAGGCCAGCATATGTGGGTATGTGCATCTTAGATTTGAGTAAGACACTGATGTATGATTTCCATTATAGCTACATTAAAAAGAATTATGGAGACAAAGCCAAGTTACTATTCACAGACACAGACAGCTTGGCCTATGAAATCGAAGCTGAAGATTTATACCAAGACTTTTGAAATGACAAAGATAAATTCGACAACAGTGATTACCCTGAAAGCTCACCGTATTTCGATAAGACAAATAAAAAAGGAATAGCAAAATTCAAAGATGAAGCCGCAGGAGTCCCTATTTGTGAATTCGTTGGTCTACGATCAAAGATGTATAGCTATATGAAAGACGACCAAAAAGGAGGAAAGACTGCCAAAGGAATCAAGAAGAATGTCATCAAAAAAGACATCAAACATGAAAACTATAAAGATACACTCTTCAGTACTAAACAGATGCATCACAAAATGAAAACAATCAGAAGTGAGAACCACCAATTAGGAAGTTATGAGATAAATAAAGTATCACTCAGCTGTTTCGATGACAAAAGATATACACATGAACATGGAATCACAAGCTATGCATACGGACATTATAATATCAAACATTAGTCACATTCCTTAATTCTCACATTGATCCCAGTATTAGTCCCAATATTGGTCCCAACTCTTATTCTCATATTGGTCCCAGTATTAGTCCCA
>JAEMPF020028810.1:6450-25937 GCA_022496165.2 Catalaphyllia jardinei
CTTCCCCGGGACCCAAAGGGTGGGGGTTTCAATTGACTGGTGCATAAGAAAAGATGCTCTTTCGCTTACGTTGAATTTTTTAAAACTCTTACATTCGAACGACTGTTTTTGCTAACAGTCGAGTGCAGCATGTAAATTAAGGGATAAACAGATAAGTACTTCCGGTAATAATAATAACGTATATAAAAACAAACAACAACAAGTTACGAAGTCGCAAAAACCATCAAGTCAGGAAAAATATGCTTGATTTCCCATGTCATAATGGCGTCGCACATGTAATGTAGATAATTTCTTGGACTTCGTATCGCAAATTTTCTACATGGCGTTGTTAAAACCAATAAAGGGCCGCTTAAATGAATTTCATTAATTACCGGAATGATATGATTGGACTGCTTCATAGGAAAAAGATCGACTCATTTCTCGCTGCAGTATTTTGATAAGACCCATAGAAACACTAACTGGCCACTCACTCCTGTCGCTCATCTTGTACGACTTCCTTTCTGGCAGTATAACGACATTGTTAATATGTTGGACTGTTTTCGTTGTTCCCATTTCAGAGGTTCAATGTCCGTATTAAATGTTCGTAATGTTATCCTCTCTACTAGGGATCCTAGAATATTCATTCACTTGTCATGTCAGAAGAAGGAATGGTCCAGAATGAATCGCCGAGGGGGGAGCGTAGAATGATAATTAAGTTTCTTTTTAAGATACAACCGGTCAAGCGTCAGCGGAGACTGCATGAAGGGCAAAATACAGAAATGAAACTAAGTTGAGAGCTTGCTTGGTCGCATGAAATATATTTATATATTGACATATTTTAGCATTCAATTTCCACTGGAGGCAAAAGTAGTTCAAAAATAGTTTATCTGTCTTAGACCCCCCTAACTAAATTAGACGGAGATATTATATGACATATACACAATTAGTTTGGCGCTCAAATTATTAAGGATCATTAATGATTAGAATTGGTCCCTACTATATAAAGAGGACAAGGTTGTCTTAACTTTTGCCTTAACTTAACTTACATAAAGAAACAACAGGCCAAGCGTCAGCATCACTCATCTTGTATGACTTCCTTTCTGGGTGTAAAAAGACATTTGATTGTTTCCAGTGGTCCCCTTTAAAAGGTTGAATGTCCGTAATGTGATCATCTCTGCTAGGGATCCGAGAAGATTCATTCACTTGTCATGTCAGAACTGAGAAGGAGTAGTCCGGAATGAATCGCTGAGGGGGCATAAAAAGATAATTAAGTTGCGTAATAAACGTTCTTTTTTCCTTAACTTTTACCTTAACGTTACTTACATAAAGAAACAACAGGTCAAGCGTCGGCGGCTATGTTAGGAGATTGCATGAAAGGTAAAATACACAAATGAAACCAATTTGAGACGGCTTGCGTGGTCGCGTGCAACTATTTCAACGCATGACATTTTGACATTCAGTTTCCACTGGAGGCAGGAATTGTTAAAAAAATATTTTATCTTTATTAGACCTCCCCTAACTAATTCGATTGATATAATATTATCTAACATATGCATCAATTCTTTGGCGCCCAAATTATTAAGGATTAGACATGGTCCGTGCTATATAAAGAGAGCACGATTGTCTTTAAAGCATTTAAGTTGTGATATTGGAAGAATCAACTTAATCCTCGCCATCAAAGAAGCTTATCGTGTACATCATGATGATTCTCTATCTGTTTCTGTCGCTTTTTGTATCCCCGTTCTTACTGGTGACTCCATGTGTGATCGAGAAAGAACGAGAAGAGAACAGAGAAGAACCTCCGTCCTTGGAAGTGAACAAGACCATATCAGTATCCCCTGATCCAAAGACCACAGAGGCACGATGGACAAACGTCGAATTTCCTTTGGAAGAGGTTGAACACGATGTTGATACCTGCCGAAAAGTTGGCATGTACATCAGCTTCCCGGAGCTTGCTCTTTCTGATGAGATCATCTTTCCTGACGGCTTCAATGCCTATCGTTGTAAAGGCAAGTGTTCCTCATCACGACAGAAAAAGTTTCCTAATCGCTCGGCACTCATGGCCTTGCTAAAGAAAAAGAAAGGCATTGAAATTGATAACGAGCCATGCTGTGTCCCAACCAAACTGGCGCCGATATCAGTTATCGTTTATGAAAAGAGTGGACACATCCTACTGAGGAAGTTTGATGACATGGTCGTTGAAGAATGTGGATGTAAGTAGACATGGCCTCATTTGATCCACTTATGGCAGATGTAAAATCCCAAGATGGACGAATTAGTTTAAATGATCAAGTAGACACTATTATAATGTAAAACTTAGTGTGATCTCAAGGAAAACACTCTTAGAATTTTTTGTAACTTCCGTTTATTTCGAGTCAACTTTTAAGAATTAGTTTGCACTGCAAATTATTTTAGCGAAAATTTAAACGATTTTCACAGTGTACTTCTGGAATAATGTTTGCATGAAATGAGTAGTACTAAAATGTTGATGTGATGCGTAACACTACTAGACATTCAAGATTTGATAAAGCTTGATCAAAGCAAATGTAAAGTCATGCCATTATTGCCGTAGTATCAGACTATCAGTCACAATGTAGTAAGGTTTTTAATAAAATAAAAGAGGGGTTTGCCACCGAATATTTTTTGCAAATGTCATACAAGAAACGCAATTCAAGTCGTTGGAAATGACTAATACACTTTAAGTGATTGCTAACAGCAATCTATTTATAGAACAAAAGAGAGCCAGCTTCTTTCGAAAAATAATTCTCGGGGAAAGCCTCATTCAATTCCTGCTGTGCGGTTTTGAAAAGTGCATAGAACATCATGGCTCAGTGGTGCGTATCAAGAAGAAAGGACGATACCCATGTTCAGTGTCGTGTCATCTTAAAATCCTAAATTCCGCTCCAACCACGCCTATTGTTGTTGTACCTTCTAGACATCGGAAAAATTGGTAAGGAATTCAGACAAAAGCAAATTTCTATCCTGAGAAACTTAACCTATGTTCACACAGTTTAATGTTTTGAAGACGAGGAAACGTATTTAAATTTATGCCAGTTTTCCGAAGATGTGGCCTATTCCTGATCTATCCATCCTAAAACAAACCGTGCAAGAAATAATTTATTTTTTCAGCCACACAAGACGATTTTGTGCTAAAAGCAGGTAGTATAAGCAATCATCCTGTCTTTCGATCAATCCAGTTAAATTTAGGCAGCTTCAACCAAATTGATACCACTGTGCTAATGCTTACATAAATCATGACTATTTGTTCATGAATTTGCCACGCCATATAAAACAGCCATAAAAAAACAGACACATACACATACAATAACAAGAATGTTTGATAGGGTGAGGAGACTTACAAAAACCAACCAAGGCAACCTCAGTTATTAAGTGAAACTAGATATTGGACTCGTCAATTTCTCTGGACCTTGACTGCTTCTTAGTCCATACTCTCGTACAAAAGAGTGCTACGTCATTTTAACCCAAGGCCCGGGTCATATTGAATTTATTGCTCAGGCGAGAGGAACAACGAATGTGTATTAATTTCAGCAAATCCTGACTTTGGTTAATGCGCAGTATTATTTTGAACAGTAGTTTTTTCAAAGAAGCCTTAAAATATCTGCAAGAAATTCCTAAACTGGTGTTTATTAAAAACTTTTTACTTCGGCTACATTTTAATGTCACCTTAACTAATAATCAGTCGAGGTCTCAAAGATCCGTAAGATAAAAACCTCATGAACATTTAGTTGTATGTTAATGCAGTTCTTAGTTCGGGAAACACTGTGATGGTGAAGAGGTCAACGTGTTCCTAAAGTACCATTACGTTTTTTATTGTCTTCTGAGGCATTAGATGACTTAATAAATTAACGATTTTTTTTTCCATAAATCCCTGACTTCTTGAAAGTGTCCGGGAGGTAATATATGTAGAGGGATGATTATTTTCTCGACATTTGACTCCCGAACAGATCCACATCTGGCGATTGACATGACTTGGTTTATTTATTGTCCTTCATTTTCTGAAAAAAAACGGAGATAGCTAGCGATTTGGTTTGGCAGGTACACTAACATCAAGCAGGAAAAGAGACTAATCAGATAAAAAAAAACATTAATTAGGTAAGCTGAGTGACTTGCTATTTCGCTGAAACTGTTTCAAAGGTCAGTGGGCCTCAATTACTTGGTAAACCTTTCTAACGGTAAATCTTTCTTTCTGCGTTAATGAGTAAAAAACTCTCCTGCGAGTTTGACGGCAAGTCTTGATGAACAGTGAGAAATGTCTTGACAGCCGACCTTGTCAAAATTTGAAGACTGATTACTGAAGTACATAAAAACAGAGTTTTTAATGTTTGATTTTAGAGTTTTCATATTCAGGGGTCCGTTTCTCGAAAGCCCCGGAAACTTTTCGGGCCCGTGAAGTCATTTTTAGTTCATCTATATCTGAAAACGAAGAAGTGAATGCACCTGAAATTTCTTGAATGAAGGGAACCTGTTTTCATATTAACAATACGTGAATAAAATAGCTCTGTAACCGCAAGGTTCTAGATTTTGCCTTGGCTTTACGGGCCCGAAAAGTTTACGGGGCTTTCGAGAAACGGGCCCCTTAGCTCTTGTCGGAAAAAAAAATATTCCTATAAAAAAATAAAGAGCATACTGGTTACATTCTCATGCATGATTTAATTCTGAAGATTGCTGCATTTACCCTGGATGACAGAGGTCTTCTCGCTCGCCAGCGGCGATGGGGTTGGAGAAAATAAGAAACTGTTAGCTGCCTCATGACGAATAATGTCCCTAAGATAATCCCTTGGCCGCGAGCACTAAGCGTAATCCTGTCCGTTATTAAATGCTGAAGGCTTGAAAAGGATGCCAACACAATTTTGACGATTAGTACTGTGGGAATAACAATCCACCTCGCCATTCGCTTTTCCAAATAAATTTATTTTTTTGGTCAGAATAGCTCACCTGAAGAAAATAAGTGATTTTAGATCTTAAGATAAGAAAAGACGCGTGCTTCTTCGCTTAAGTTGATTTTTTAAACTCAATTTAAAGGACTGTTTTTGCGTATTGTTGAGTCAAGCATGTAAATGATTAAGAGATAAACAATTAAATACTTTCGGCAACAATAATAAGTATAATATAAAAACACACAACAACAAGTTACGAAGTTGCATAAACGATCAAGTCGGGAAAAACACGTCGTCGCTCATGTAATGTACACAATCTCTCCAGCTTCATATCCCAATTTTCTACATTTCAGGTCTGCGAGGACAAAACCAATAAACAGCCACTTAGATGAATTTCATTAACTTTTATAAAGGAATGATATAATTGGACTGCTTCATGGGAAAAAGATCGACTCATTTGTACACTGCAGTATTTTAGTAACATCCATAGAAGTGTACTAACTCGCCGTTCACTTTTGTCACTCATCTTGTATAACTTCCTTTCTGGGTGTAAAAAGACATTTGATTGTTTCCAGTGGTCCCTTTTAAAAGGTTGAATGTCCGTAATGTGATCACCTCTGCTAGGGATCCGAGAAGATTCATTCACTTGTCATGTCAGAACTGAGAAGGAGTAGTCCGGAATGAATCGCTGAGGGGGCATAAAAAGATAATTAAGTTGCGTCATAAACGTTCTTTTTTCCTTAACTTTTACCTTAACGTTACTTACATAAAGAAACAACAAGTCAAGCGTCGGCGGCTATGTTAGGAGATTGCATGAAAGGTAAAATACACAAATGAAACCGATTTGAGATGGCTTGCGTGGTCGCGTGCAACATATTTCAACACACGACATTTTGACATTCAATTTCCACTGGAGGCAGGAATTGTTCAAAAATATTTTATCTGTCTTAGACCTCCCCTAACTAAATTCGATTGAGATAACATTATCTAACATATGTATAAAATTTTTGGCGCTCAGATTATTAAGAGTTAAAATTGGTCCGTGCTATATAAAGAGAGCACGATTGTCTTTTAAGCATTTTAGTTGTGATATTGGAAGAATCAACTTAGTCATCCGGCGCCATCAGAGAAAGTTAATATCCTTGAACATCATGATGATGCTGTGTCTCTTTCGGTCGCTTTTCATCTCCCAGCTCCTCCTGGTGACTCCATTTGTGATCGAGAAAGCACAAGTACAGAACAGAAAAGAACCTCCGTCCTTGGAAGTGAACAAAACCACTGATCCAAAGACAACAGAAGTACCATGGGCAAATGTCGAATTTCCTTTGGTAGAGGCTGAACACGATGTTGATACTTGCCGAAAAGTTGGCATGTACATCAGTTTCCCAGAGCTTGCTCTTTCTGATGAGATCATCACACCTTGGGGCTTCGATGCCTTTCAGTGCAAAGGCAAATGTTCCTCAACACAGCGGAAGAAGTTTCCCAATCGCTCGGCACTCATGGCCTTGCTAAAGAAAAAGAAAGGCATTGCAATTGACGACGAGACATGCTGTGTCCCAACCAAACTGGCGCCGATATCAGCTCTCGTTTTAGAAAAGAATGGGCACATCGTACTGAAAAGGTTTGATGACTTGGTCGTCGAAGAATGTGGATGTGAGTAAGTCCCCGCATTTGATCCATTTGTGGCAGAAGTAAAATTCCAAGTAATGATAGACACTATAATATAAGTTCTGGTGTGATCTCAAGGAAAAGACTCTTAGCGTTTTTGGAACTTTAAGAATTACAGCTTGCAGTGTTTGCTGTGAAAAGTATTTTAGCGAAAATTTCAACGATATTTGTAAGTCAATTTTTGTAATAATAACTTTTGCATGGAAGTATTAGGTCGACTACTACTGAATATGTGTATGTGATGCGTAAAACTACCAGAAATTCTTTTGACAAAGCTTTATCGAAGCAAACGTAAAGTCGTGTATTTTTTGCTGTAGTATCAGGATATTTCAAAATGTAGTAAGTTTTGTTTAGTAAAATAAAAGAGAGGCTTCCCACAAGATATTGTTTGTGGTAATATTTTACACACGAAATGCATTTCGCATGGTCAGAAATAACTACAGTGTAGGACAATAGCAATCAATATTTTATGGCTTGTAAAAGAAACAGACACATGAGTCAACCACAGAAGAAAGCCCCAATAAATGCTAACTGTACGATTTCGAAAACTGGATTAAGCATGATGACTCAGTAGTACGTATAAAATAACAAACGAAACCCATGCCATGTCATTCTTAAGTTCGGTGTCGTTTTAAGACGTTAATTCTCAAACCAAGCTATTCTTGTTGGACATTGGTAAAACTGCTAAGGTTTTTCGGACAAAGTAACTCGCAATCCTGATAAACTTAACCCATGTTCACGCAGATTTATGTTTTGGAGATACATAAGAAAGCTTCTTGAAATTTATGCCACCTTTCCAATGATACCACTTACATGTATTCGTGTACATCTCTGTCTATCTTTAAACAAACCTTGGGAGATACAGTGTATAATCTGTTATTTCAGCCACACAGCTCTTTTTTCTCTAAAAGCAGGTAGCATAAACAATTCTCATGTCTTTTGATCAATCCAGATAAATTTTGGCCTCCATGCACCAAAATGATTGTACTGTGCTTTTGCTTACATAAATCATGACCAGGCTGATAAAAGACAATTCCTCACTTGGGGGCAAGATGAACCGAGTCTGAACTGTGATTTGCAGTCCAAACAAATATTTATTTGCCACACCATATAAAACCGCTATATAAAAAAAGATACAATGACAAGCATTTTCCATACGCTGAGGAGACCTCCAAAAACCCTCCAAGGCCGGCCACCTCAGTCGTTGATTGAAAATAGCTTGTATACTGGACTCGTTCATATTTTCCTCGTGTTTCTGGATCACAACTGCTACATCACATTAGCCCGAAGATTGGTCAATAATCCATGTTGATTTAGGTGAACGGCTCAAGCAAGAAGAAGGAATCTGATGTACATTAATTTCAGCTAATGCACAGTATTTTTCGGACACAATTTTCTTCAAAGAAACCTTAAAGTATCTGCGAAAACAGAACAAAGAAATTCTTAAATTGGTGTTCATCAAAAACTTTAACGAGTTGTTTTCCATAAATCAAAATTCTTGACTTCTTAAAAATGTCCGGAAGGTAACAAATGTAGAGGGAAGATTTTTTTCTCGGCATTTGCCTCCCGGAGAGATCCACATCTGGTGATTCGCATCACATGGTTTACTTATTGTCCTTGACCTTCTGACAAAAGCCAACGGAGAGAACTGCTGGCAAACTAGCGATTTGGTTTGGCAGATGCATTAACACCAATTGACACAAGCAGATAAAGAGACTAATTAGGTAAAACCTGAGTGACATATTGTTTTACTGAAATTGTTTGTAAGGTCAGTTTGCTTCAATTACTTGTTAAACCTTTATTTCTAACCGAGATGGGACTGTTGCTTTCTGCAATAAAATATACAGAACGTTTGACGGTAAATTTAGATGGACAGTGAGAATTGCCTTCACAGCCCAGCTCGTCAAAATTTAAGGGCAGTTTAAGTGAGGTTAATTGGCAGTTTATTGGGTAAAAATGACAAACTTCTTATAGTCCCCAAACAAATTGACACAGACAACACAAAAACGTCTCTGCGCGTTCGGTAGCAACTGAACTTGCATGCTCCCATCAATATTATTGTGAATTTATCACGTCCGTTTTCCTCACTTTTTCAACGTTTTCTTCGGCTTGTCTCTAAAAACCCATTTTTTGAGCGCTAAAAGGGCCCGTTGCTGTTTGATGTTAACTGTCGAATAGTGAATGATAAGGAATGATATCCGTTCCAATCTCATTGGGGCTCTATAACTCCTACTTCCTGTACTCCACTGTTCAGGCTGTAGTCTATTAAACTGCAGTCCCAATATTTGCCCAACATCAAACCAGGGGGTAATAGGAATCCGTTAAACACATCAAGACATGTTCAGCAATAAGAAGTTTATTCCTTTTCTCTAGAAAATGATTGAAGTATTTTTATAAATATAAATTTTTATTTCTATTATGTTTTACTTCATGTGTTTGTTTGCAATGGCTCGTTGGGATAAAACATTGATTAATCTTTCATCCTAACTTGCCCAAAACAAGACACCGGAAACCCGGGCCAGAAGTTCATCTCACTCTGAAAAAGAAGTGCGTTGCAGCTCAGTTAATTTATGGAACGACATTTCTGCCAAGGTTAAGTATCAAATTAACAACTACATGTAAACAAAATCGACACAATAATGCTTTATTTTGTGCCTCCTTTTTAACAGTAGTTTTCTTATCATTAAATGTTTTGTTCCATAAATTTTAATTTTGAACAACGCTGTTATGTAATATTTATGTAATATTTATGCACATAATAACCTGCGATCAGGCGTCCCTATTTTTTTTGCGGGGGGAGGGGGAAGGAACGCGTTCTTTCCCGCCGCGAAAAAAAGGGACGTCTGATATCCTGAGCTTGTGGGGGGCGCGGTGGCCCCATGCATGCATAGTTAGTGCGCTCGTCTCCGGATCAAGCGGTCCGGGTTCGAGCCCTGGCCGGGGACATTGTGTTGTGTGTTGTGTCCTTGGGCAAAACACTTAACTTTCACATTGCCTCTCTCCACCCAGGTGTATAAATTTAATGCTTGGGGTAACCCTAATCCAGGGGGATTAGAATACTCCTAGTCGCCCCACGCTAAGGAACTGGGATAAGCTCCGGCTTGATGGGCCACTTGGCTCGTACGCAGACTTTACCATATCCTGAGCTCATGTTACAATCCATCATATATTACACGTCTTAAAAAGCTTTTACAAAAACAATGCCACAATCTCCAAAAATTGCCTAAAAAGATATGTTTTCAATCCTTTCTTAAAGTGAGTTAAAGATGATAACTTACGCAAATCTAATGGTAGCGAATTCCACAGTTTAGGTGCACACACTGAAAAAGTCTTGTCCCCGTAAGTTTTCGTGAATGTTCCAGTTTGTTCTAGCAGCTGCATAGATGAGGACCGCAAATTCCTGGAATGCGATTGATAACTAAGTCTGTACGCCAGATAGCTAGGTAAACGAATTTTAAACAATACGATAACTAACAGGAAGCCAGTGAAAGTCAGATAAAACAGGCGTAATATGATCAAATTTACGAGTCCGAGTAATGATCCTGGCGGCAGTGTTCTGAAAATATTGAAGCTTCTTCTACTGCATCTTCCTACAACCGTAGAGCAAGAAATTGCAATAGTCTAGTTTAGAAGTTATAAAAGCATGCACAGCAATTTCGCTACACTCTTGTGTGAAATGTATAGATCACTTCATAGAAAGTGCGACGAAAGGATTTTTATTCACGAGTTGCAAAACTTTGGAAAACGAACGAGTGAGTTTTTCAAAGTCTTGCAACGAGTGAATAAGAATCCGTACGTCGCACTTTCTATGCTGTAATTTGTTTATTGTATATATAGCGAGAATTAAACATATCCTTTGAATCAGTTTTATTTTTCCCGATAACATAAGCTTACATGCAGAACAGCAAAAAATTCAAGACTGACGTAAATGACCATACGTAATAAAAAACAAATTCGCTTTCCCACCCAGATACAAGCGGACAAGGAGCCTACACAAGCTAAAATACAATACGGGGAATTCGTATTTTAAACAGAAAGTGTGAAATCTTTTCGCTTGTGCATCATCAACTGACAAACCACAACATTGACTGGGACTCTGCTCAATGCTTAACCTACAGTACAAACTATTTTCAGCGACTGACTCTGGAAAGCTGGTACACTAACTTAGAACAAACGCCTCTCAACAGATGTCAACAACTACCGGCACCTTACAAACGACTTATCCGCGACGAAAACGAAACCGACAAACGGACTTCTAACAGACCGGCTTAATTATTTTGATTTACAATAGACGGACTCTAACAGACCAACTTGACTAACAAAAGACGGATCGAAACCGACCAATGACTGATGACTAACTTTACATGAGTCTTCCAGCCAATACCATCATGGCTTAACTGACCAATCACTATCAACGGACCAGACTTATAACATCACGGACTGACAAACACTATTCACTTGACTCTGAAGATGACTTCCGCTCAGGTTGTCGAAACGTCAGTCACCAACAACAGTTCTTTTCAGAACTATTCTCACCCGGACGATCACACAATACGAACTAGAAATGTTAAATGTTCCACCTTGAATGTTCGCTCTTGAAACAGAGATAAGACTTGCTGAGCTGACTGTTGGCTGAAGCTGAATTGCTAACGATCAAGGTGTTGGATATATTCCGCTGCTGTTTCCGAAAATGAACTAAAACGGAAAGCCGAAACCATGTTTTAAAACACAAACTTCAAGCGGGCGCTGATTTCAAGGCCACGCTTTGCTCTGATTGGCTAAGCGATTCTACTCTGGGCGATGATTGGTTATATTTTCACATGTGAAGAATGCTATACGAAAAGTTGATTAGAGGTATCGCGTTTTCACACGTGAAAATATAGCACATATAGAATTCTATTTGCAGGGTTTCTTACCTAAAATTCTCGCTATATATACAATAAATTTTCTTATCTTTGAAAAGTTCCTAATAAGCTGGTAAAACGATGATCTGCAAATGTCTGAGACACGCACATCGAATAACATGTTGTCATCAAATACTTCTCCCAGACTCCTGACATTATCGGTGGTTGTCAGCCTCTCATTACCTATACTGAAGTAGCTGAAAATGGACGAGTATGGTACTTCGAGTAAATCAGCATAATTTCTGTGTTTTCGTGATTGAGTTTCAGCTCGTTTGCATCCATCCAATGACATTCATCAGCAACACAGTTCTCTACGCGCAACCGTGCAACATCGACATCACACGATATGTAAAGTTGAGTATCATCAGCATAGACATGATGGTCGAGTCCATGACTTCGTATTATCTCAGTAAGTGGTACGGTATACAATAGATATGAAATGGGACCAAGGACAGAACCCTGCGGAACTCCCGCAGTCAGATTCCTAACCGACGATTTTGTATCCTTAATTTCGACAAATTGAGATCGGCGGGACAAATAAGAATGAAACCACTGCAGAACAGTTCCCGTCATGCCAAACGAGTTTTCCAGACGTGAAAGTAGCAAAGAATGATTAACCATGTCAAATGCCTCTTGTAAGTCTAGTAATAGTAGGAACACATTATCCCCCACCCCCTGGCCTGTGAAAGTTAAATGTCATTTGTGTTCCTTAGTAGTGCGGTGCGCTTTGTACGGTGTGGTGCGCTTTGTGCGCAGATTGAAAACGTTCGTGCAAGCCATTAACCGTGAGATAAGTATTCAATTTCACAAATACAGACTACTCAACCAGTTTTGAACGAAACTTCAAATTGGACACCGGGCGGCAGTTGGTCAGATTGACTACCGCTTTGAATACTGGGACAAGAGCAGAATTGCTGGTTTTCAGTGTCACGCCATTCCAAATAGATCAAAATAAAAAATCCAAACCATTCAATAGATTAAGCCCAGAACCTGGAAATAGAAAGAAGGTAGATATGCAAAGAGTCTCGCCAAGATTTAGGCCACAGCAATTTTTCTTATGGAAGATATGCGGAGGAACGTTTTCCCCAAATTTATAGAGATTTGTATGGAGACGCCATGCTGGTGCCCATCTACATGGGCACCAGTTGATAGGCACCAACATGGCGGCCGGAAACCAGCAGAAACATCTGTCACTGAGTTTTGCTACAAAAGCGTGAATTTATCTCTCGAAAAACTCTAAAAAGTTACAATAATACTTTAGTTTAATACAAGAACTGTTCAGATAGCCGAATTCCCCGAAATAAGGCACCTTTTAAACCAACATCACAGCTCTCTCGCCCGGCATGTAAATGCCACGTCATGCAAAAGCTTAGAAATTCAAGCGTAGACTAGCACTAAACCAAAAACCCATTCGGAGTGAAAATCTGTATGAATATTAGTTTTTAGCTGCTCTTATACATGATGAATATAAAATCTCAGGTGGATCTATAGTTCCGAAGTTTGAAATTTAGTGACGTCATGTGAAAACCAGCAATAGCAACTTTGCATTATGATTGCTGGTAGGGGATCAAATTTACAAGCCTTCATAGTGGAACTTCTGATCAGTTTCAAGACGTCGTCATCAGTGACCAAATCAAACTCACATAACCGTGACAGGCAGGTGGGCCTGGGCCAGACCAGGGGAGTGAACAAGGCCACTTATCCTAAGTACAAGCTCTTCACGAATCCTTTCTATCTTGGAAGTGAAAAATCTGCAAAAGTATTAGCAAGTTGTTGATCATTATCCGAGGAAGGATAATGCTGCTCAGTTTTGCCAGTTTGACTTGCCATACGTATTCTTTGGATAATGACCAACCGATGAAGACAACCATTGAGCTGGTTGACAAAAGGGCACTTCGTGTGAACAGTATATGATGTTGGTGGTAATTCACACGTAACATTTATGCTTGACAGCCATTACGTAACCCATTCTAAAGAACATTTATTTCTTTAATTAGCCTCAATTGTAATTAATAGCACAACTTAAGAAACTGTAAATTTTAAAATTGCTGGTCTCGGGGTTTCTTTGTTCGCTTACCACACCCTGGGTCCACGTAAAAAGCATTTGTAGGTCACTATGAGAATTCATCTCACTGCAACTGACGACAAAGAATAGTTTGTCAGGGCGAGGCCGTTGTTGAGGTTCAAACCATGACGACGTTTTGACGTCAAAGTCGCGCTCGCATCCAACTACATATCTTGTAAGATTATTAGGAGTGTCCCCGATTACTCGGCCTCCGGACTGACTAGAAGTCACTGTAGAAGTTTTAGACAATTTAATAAAGTTTATTGATTGACTGATTATATGCAGGAACGTTTTTACTATTCAGTCCAGTATTAATCATGTTTTGAAGACAGAGTGGTTGGAGAATAAGCCAGTTTCGCCTGACTTGCAAAGCAAGGCAAAGCAAGGTAGTTTTTACTTTCTATTAACAAGCCGACATAACACGGAAACTATGTTTCCGTTTGGTTTTGCTCCTGTTTTCGATGTTGTTGTAATTCGCCATTTTGACATAAGTGATTGGTCAAGTTCAAAGCGTTCAGTTCTCAAGTAGGTCGCGCCCAGAAATAACTGTAACACAGGACACAAAGCAATTCAAGCGCAAACCCTGACTGAGTTGGTCGCGGGGTTGAATTTCACGCGGATACCTTAAGTCACCACAAATCGCATTAAAATTTCATATATATATTGAGTCATAGATATCGACTTGATTTTCAATGCAGGTTGCTAAAGGTTAAAATTGGCACGCACGATTACAGTTTGTTGTAGTCGTTTTTACCATTACAAAATCGGCAGGGTGTCTCGTCCCTTTTCTATGGAATTTCTATAAAAGTTATTTCAAAATTAGCTCCCTGTACTGGAGGAGCAAGAGTGAAACCAACAATTCACGGAAGTTCATTTTCAAATTGAACTGACCTGGTATACATATACATGGTCTAAGAGCAGCCGTGTTCTACGTCAAGTCAACATGAAGTCAACATGAATTTGTACAGCAAATGAAGTGGACAGCAGCAGGAAAGAAGGTAAAGCTAGTTTGACTAGGAACTGACCATCGATAGGGACATTTTCTACATACTATTTGGAAGGAATTCTACACATGTTCAATATGAATAACCAATCCTATTTTAGACTTTTTGAGACGTTCCTGATAAGTTACTTTAATTGCAACCAAGACCAACTTTTAAATTCCCTATAGACTACAATTCTAATTTTAATTTTAGTGTGCTTAAGTCGTCCAGACAGGCACATGGTATTTTGAGGACTGGACTGGACTAGTAAAACGCGGACTAATAAAACTCGGACTAGCAAAACGCGGACTAATAAAACCCGGACTAGTAAAACGCAGACTAGTAAAACGCAGACTAGTAAAACGCGGACTAATAAAACTCGGACTAGTAAAACGCGCAGAAGTAAAACGCGGACTAGTAAAACGCGGACTGGTAAAACGAGGACTAGTAAAACGCGGACTGGTAAAACGAGGACTAGTAAAACGCGGACTGGTAAAACGCGGACTAGTAGTACAATAACTGTACAACGATTATCTGTATTCTTATATAAACAAAGATCACATACATGTCTGTATACTTATAGCATACTTAGACCTACAAAGTACATACTTTTTTTCCGTCGCTAGCTTTCCGTCACGCAAGGTGTCACTCCAGGAGCTTTCACCCTAAATACGCTGTTGTTTTCTAAGAAATCGTCAATTTCCTTTTAGTAACAATTTTAACAGCTTTATTCAACAGCTACAATTATCGATTGGAACGATCATCAATGATTCTTAACAAGAGAAACAGAAACATCTGAAATAAAAAGTCAACAGGAACATGATTATCATATGGTGTCACGATCTCATGGATCACAGTCAAATCATGCTTTCCGTCACGCAAGGCGTCACGTGCGGGGCTTTAACCTTTCAATACGCTCTATATATTCTGAGAAAACAGCAATCGCATTTTAGAATAATTTCATCAACTTTCTTTTCTAGCCATAATTACCATCTCTTATCCGAAAAACTTCAATATTCAAATTATTCTTAAGAAGAGAAAAAGAAACTTCTGACATAAAAATAGGCAGTCAAAGACTGCACATGCCTACTGATGTTATTATTTAGAACACTGCAGTAAAACAATAAATAAACAATAAAAGGGGTCATAACACGAGCTAATACGAAAACGTTTTTGCATTCATAGCTTATTCAAACATGCCGATCTCCAAATTTGTAAAGATAAGACTCTCGGTAGTTTGAATTAAGGTGATCCCTCAGAAATAAAAATTACCGATAAATTTTTTTAAACTTTCTCTGAATGTTCCTTCCCTTCAAAGCACTGTTTCGAAAAATAAAATAAAAAAGATAGGTCACCATTCTCGCAAAAGAGATATGATGGGCCAATCTTGCCTGTACTCGTGCTAATCTCGCGCTTTATTCATTGGTTCAGGTTACATTTTGCGGTAGCTGAAAGTACAGTTTATCGAAGTAATACTCGGAAGAAAACTTGACAGGAAGAAAGTATGGAACATATTGAACAATATCATATAAAATTTGTGTAAAAAATCGCACCATTTAAAAGAGGTATACGAAATGCGTTTGTCGAGTCATAATTTACATCCTACATGCGTTTGTGGTCATAATTTACATCCTAGAGTAACGGTTTTGTGCACGCTTTCAGCTATTTCTTTTTTTCCTTCCGATAAATTTTTTTAAAAATTCTTTAGATTAAAGAGGATAACATGGCCACTATTAACTAATCCTCATCGGGCCCATGAGGACTCTTAAGGCCGGTCGGTTTCCATAATCAAATACTTTTACGGGGTGCGGGGATTACCGCACGCCCAACCGCCAATCCGGAGGACCAGTGACTACCATTTAGTCTGGCCTCTACCCTTTGACCTGCCCGCCAAGGTTGGACCTGCTGGGGAGATACCCTCGACGGTATAGCTCTCAAGGTCACTGAGGCACACAAGCTCCCCCACCACGACAAGGCGGTAGTCTACGGGGAAGATGGGCACTATTATTATGCAATAAAAAATATAGGTCACTTTGCTCGTTTAAGTAAAAACGAGCTTTTATTTCGTTGTCAAGCTTTGCTTGTGGGAAATTTCTTACCTTTTGCACGTGCACGCGCGCATTTGTGCGCGCTAATGACGCAAAACTCTTGCACAGTAGGGATGCGCAATGCAATACTGAGGAATCACCTTGAATATCTTACCTCTAAGTTAGTTGGCTTTAGATGAAGGGTGCAGAAAAAAAAAACACCGTGATTTTGAAGTACAATTGTGCGGGAAAATCGCACTTCGATTGTGCGAGATTATTGACGAGTCAATGTTTTTGCCAAATTCTAAGGAAATTCTGCATTAACAATAGTACTGCCAAATTTATTTCACTGGTAGTTCAAATGTACTTAGCAGGCTTAGCAATCACCAATTCTTTTGAAAAAACTGCGTCTGACTGCTAAAGAAAATCATGTTGCGTGGCATGAACTAGACAAGTGAAGCCAAATAAATAGCGAAATTCGCTTATAAATGAGCTCCTTTTTAAGAATACTCCTGCCTTGGTTCAATAAAAATATGTAGCTTAATTATTTCTTCGCAAACTGCGTTAAGAGTCCCAAATTCTCGGAAGTTATTTTCAAAAAACACAACTTGAAAGTTTATGCAAATTATGTGCAATGTAGTTTGACGCGTTGTAATTGGACTTGTTTTAGCGAGGGAGTTTATCACGATTCGTCTTAATTCTCTTGAAAGAGATTATTCGCTTTTCAGAGGAGTTATAACTCTTGAAAAGGGTTGAAGATCGCAACACGGCAGCTATGGCTGCACAATTCACTCGGATCACCACGACCAGTAAACGAACTCCGAACAATTTCTACTAGCATGGAGGCAACCGGAAAGTGTTTTTTAAATACTACATACCCGGCAGAGTCTGAAGTTATTCTAGAATTTCCACGGAAGAACTCCTCCAGTCCTTCTAAAGACTGTAGATCTTTGTTTGGAAATGTCAAGCGATTTCAATTATAATTTTTGCTTTGTGATTGAGGAAATTTTCGAGCTTGGGAATACTACAAAATTTCAATAGACTCGATGTCTCGGAGTCCGCATTAAAGCACAAGCACATGGAAAAGAACCTTGGATCAAAAACAGACCGACAAGCGACCGTCGATGCTCTGATTGGCAACGAACACTATCCGACTATAAGGCGCTTACGGACGCACTCTAATTGGCTACGAAAACTATCACAACGCACTCTGTTTGGCTACGAAAACTATCAGAAGATTAGGTCTACACGAACGGGAATCGAAAAGGGCTACGGACGGACTTACTTACACAGTGGCTACGCCTCTTCGAGTCAACAGGTACATGGTTATCATGATTGTCACGATCTTAAATATCACAGCCACACAAGACCTTCGATGATAATGCTTTCTGTCACACAAGAATACAATTGCATTTTAGCAATAATTTCAACAGCCTTCTTTTTCGACTACAAGTCATTAAGTAACATTAGAAACGATCATCCCCCATCCAAAGAACTTCAGATTCTTTAAATTATCTTTCCTAAGAGAAAGAGAAACATAAAACAACAAGTTACTTTAAGTACACAGAAATGTATGTGATCTATGCTTATATAAGAATACAGATAATACTAGTCCGCGTTTTACCAGTCCGCGTTTTACCAGTCCGCATTTCATTAGTCAGCGTTTTACTAGTCTGCGTTTTACCAGTCTTCATTTTACCAGTCCGCGTTTTACCAGTCCACGTTTTACTAGTCCGCGCTTTACTACTCCGCGTTTTACTAGTCCGCGTTTTACTAGTCCACGTTTTACTAGTCCGCGCTTTACTACTCCGCGTTTTACTAGTCCGCGTTTTACTAGTCCACGTTTTACTAGTCCCCGTTTTACTAGTCCGCGTTTTACTAGTCCGCGTTTTACTTGTCCGCGTTTTACTAGTCCAGTCCAGTCCAGTCCAGTCCTCAAAATACCATATGCCTTCCAACATATGTTAAAGGACAAATTCTTTACCTGTAAAACATCATTAGCGATAACCATCACAGGTAATGTAACGTCTTAAACTTTGTTAAGCTAGTCACGATGTAGCCTCCCACGCAGATGTTCTTAGGCTTGTCACGCGTTTCTCCCAAGTGGAGAGGAATGCGTGACAAGCCTAAGAACGTCTGCGTGGGAGGCTAGTCCAGATGACGAATGCTATTTCTGACGAATGAGCTTGCGAAGAAGGCCGAAATAACTATTTTGACGGCACGGGAATCAACGCGGCCTGGGCTCCAGGCTGGTGCATCATGGGTAGGGAGAAAAGCCTATATAAGGGGAAGTGTAGCACGTGATAGTCATCTAGGCCTCTGAACCAACCCTGTTCAGAGCTCCGTTTAATTTTTTCATTCTAGTTTTTTGAGGCA
This sequence comes from Catalaphyllia jardinei, assembly GCA_022496165.2. Lineage (NCBI taxonomy): Eukaryota > Metazoa > Cnidaria > Anthozoa > Scleractinia > Caryophylliidae > Catalaphyllia > Catalaphyllia jardinei. The sequence continues at coordinate 25,351 of JAEMPF020028810.1, forward strand.
TTTTGTTTTATTGCACTATCGACTGTCTTACCTTTGTAAAGCCTCCGTAGGAAAGGCTACCAACCGCCGGAGCATGAGCCATGGTTCCTACCCAGATTTCCTGCTTTTTTTCCCAAGGGGTTTTTTATGGCAGGTTTTTCTGGTCTCCGTTCTAATCGCACGTCTGTTGTAAGCGGTTGCTCAGCTTCTGTATTATTATTGTCTTCTTTTAAGTTACATTTCTTTACTTTTGCGATATTTTTGTATTTTTGGCTTAGTGAACGACTCAGCCTGTGTGACATAATTTGTTTGTTTATAGGGGTTTTGCCCAACGTAATGGGCACCCTAACCTAACTAGCATGATATCATGTTTGTATATGGGGTTATTTGGTCCATAGTAGATGGCACCCAAGCCTAATTGGCGTGTTTTGTTTTTGTATGGGATTTTCGTCCAATGTTGTGGACACCCCAGCCTAACTGGCCTGATATATGTCCAACTTTATGTCCAAAGTTGTGGACGCCCTAGCCTAACTGGCCTGATGTATTTGTGTACGGGGATTAATGTCCAAAGTTGTGGACACCCCAGCCTAACTGGCTTGATATATTTG
>JAEMPF020028811.1:0-17500 GCA_022496165.2 Catalaphyllia jardinei
GTTTTTAAAAGTTTTTAGCCAGCGAACGTTTTTATCTTTTGAATATGTCTTATCCTGGCTACGCTTCAATTTTCAATCTAATTTGTCATGTTTTACTAGCTGTGCAAAACGCGCATCAGCGAGCGCTCTTATTCATCGACAACAAACAATTTATTGGATTTTTACTCAAACAAAACTAAGCAGTATCTACAGTGCAGACATAAACCTATTATCACTTATTGGGCCTAAACGCTGCTATATCCAAACATATCCAACTATTTTTTTTTTCTGTGTTATGCAAAAACCTGTTAATCTTCTTCATGTGTGAAATTTAGATTGGAGTAATGTGAAGTTCTTGTAAAAGGAGTAGCGGAACTCAACTAAAACCTTGTCAGCGATATAAAGCTGGACAAACCTAAATTCGGCACTGTCTTCAATCAAATTTGAGCTTCTTACGGCGAAAATACTTAAGCAAAATTCCAACATCCATAAAGGCGTTGAGTTGTGAGCCAAAACTACAAACGATTTCGGGAATTTCGGACGCCATTTTCCCTGCGCGACATCCGCGAAAATCCTCGCAGCAATGTACGCGCGTGTGCCGCAGGCGATGGCGCAATTTGTTCTAAAAATAGAAAAAATTGTCCCATATCATCGGGCCAACCCCAATACTAGAAATGGCGCGCGCTTAAGGTCTCCGTCCCTGATTATGGCTCCTGATACCCACGCGATTTTCATCTCAAATACATGCGCTTTGATGGTGGCTTTCTTCGCAATGTTTTCTACAGTTATGCTTTCTACAAAACTTAGGAAAAGCGCTACAGACGTTTTCGCTCAAAAGAAGTTCTTAGAAGACATTTTTAACTCCGAAATTTGTTATAGATGCGGTTAATTGGTAATTGGACCTCGTGTCATACAATTCAGGGAGTAATCGTGCTCGTAATTTCAAATCGGCTTTCGCGCTTCGCGCTCGTCCGACTTTGAAATTACTCGCGCCATTACTCCCTGAATTGTACTCCACTCGGTCCAATTACTATTATACTATTACTTATTATTATTATTATTATTATATCTCACACACTAGTTTTTCATACGCAAGCGAAGTGTATAATCGTTATGTAAACGTTAGATCGCTCGCAGGGACATGCGACTCGTCAACGTACTCGTCAACTTCCACACGTGACCAAATTCAGCAAATTCACCCCCCAAAAATGTCGACAGAAAAACTATGATTAAATGTAACAAAAAGCAACGGCAATACGCTAGGGGATAACAGAACACGTTATTTCTGTACTGCGTTCTCTAAGTATTGTGATTTTATTTACTCGTGTTTGTATGGTTTTTTAGTTATTGTTATTATTTTAAACCGAAGTTTGCATGGAGAGGAGAGTTGCTTTTGCTACTCATTTGAAGATGACACGTCATTGTCGTCCAACGGACTCTTGCAAATTTAACAATAAGCAGAATACAGATTACGCCAGTATCGGTTGAGTCATTTCGCGATTAAGCTTTTATGTTCTGTCATTCCATATATTTCAGATGGAGGTAAACGCTGCTCTTGCTACACCTTTGAAAATGACGACCCAATGCACTGGCCACAGGCACAGCTCAGTTGTAAATTTAACAATAAGCATCTGGTGGTCATGGAAACAGAGCGAGAGTGGGAATTTATTAATAAAGAGATTCAAACTCGGAATAGTGGCAAACGTGAATGGTACATCGGTTTGTACAGAAACTTGACAACTAGAAAATGGACTTGGATCAATGGCAAAACGGTAACTATAAACAAATGGCAGAAGGATAAGCCTCAAGACAACGATTTTTACGCCCTGATGGCCAAAGAATCTTCGGATGAAGTTAAGGGTTCGTTTAGCAGCTTCAAGGGAAACATTAAAAGAGGATGGATTTGTGAGGAAAAAACAGGTATGTGTATGGGCCTCTATCCTCCACTTCCAGCAATCAAGCCCATGCCATTGCTTTCCTCCCCCTTTTCACACACCCCACCCCCGTCTTGTTCCTTCCTTCTCCTCTCAACTTAATACTGTCACAAACAGAGAAACACACGACGACTACCGTCGAGACCTACACACGAACACTGACCACACGCAAATACTGACGAGAATTCTGACGAGTAATTCCGAACAAAACATCATGGACTCCCGTATGGAGAAGCTAATTAGTCTTGGTCACGGTTAAATGTAGCCTACGAACAGGTTAATGTTGGAGCACAAGCGCAAGCGGCCTTTTGACCAGACTCCTTTCCGTCCGATTGCTTCTCTCTTAGCTTCGCCGCTCGCGTTCATCACTCAATGATGAGCCTGCTAGATTAATGCAAAATTCTGTTTTTTAAATGACCGTGGACATATAGACGTATGGACATCTATTAATACAAATAGCTGTTTTTGTATTTTGTATTTATTTATTTATTTATTTATTTGCGTCCCAACAGATAACTGCCAAGGAGTCTGCTTTTTTCATTGTCCAATACCAACAAACTCAACACCGTCTGGAACTACCAAACCCACCATACAATGGCGGTCGGACTCTGTGTATGATCGCACTTCCTCATCAGGTTAGATTGTCTAGGTCACTGACTGAACACTGCACTCATTTTTAATTTAACTATATATTTTTTAGCAATTCCTCCTGTGGGATTATGAAATATCTTACTTCAGTACCACAAATATTAATCGCTTCAAAGCACATTCATGTACAACGCGCTATTCTATCCTCCCTTCTTCTCGGGCTTAACCCCCGAGGGGTCTGGGACGGCTAACTCTTCAGACTATTGCGTTCTTTGTCATGCATCGAGACCTAATCGGAGTTGCACTGTCAAAGCTGAAGTGTTATTTATGTTGAAGCACACATTTTGGCGTTTAATATTTTAGCTCAATTCATTTTTATGATGATATTTGAAGTGTCCTAAACAAAGAAACTCTGTTTCACTCGATCACCACCCGGTATATGAAAAAAGCCACCTCAATGCACGATAATTATAAATGCCTGGCCCAGAACATATCACTGAGTGGACACTGAAAGTAAGCCAAGTGATAACTTTAAAGACGAACCAAAGTGAAGTAGCAGTTAATTTTTTGGAATGCTTACAAGCGATCCTTTTCATGTATGACTATACTTAGCTTCATTTTTATCTTACTCAGTAAATTGGTTTCACTACTCGCATCCTTACGATTCGCGGACCTATCAGCCTGACAATCATTAAGTTAGCTGAGTTTAATTGCTGATTTTTTATCTTTGTTAACAGATTCCACCGTGACCTCCTCAGGGGTTGATGGGAGTGAGGGTGACAATGAAACTGATGCAAGCTCTTCCACTATAGTGATAATAGCGGCCTCACTTGCAGCCGTCCTCTTTGTCGTGTTGATCATCCTTGTAGTCCTGTTACTAAGGCGACGGAAACAACGTAGCCATGGAAAAAGTGAATGTCTTAGTTTGCATGTCACATGTCACATTCGTTTGAATCCTCTGGCTGTTCTTCAGCCATGATTTTGTTTTACAACATATCTCGTCATCAAGGCAACCCGGAAGTCGCAGATCATTTATACAGAAAATATTAATGTCATATCATTCAAGTCGATACCAGTATAAGTTTCCCACGGGATCAGTGAACAGTCTTGTAGGTTGACTTGGTCACTTATCGTGTATTTGCCGTCTTTCTCATTTGTTTCAACGTTTCCAGTTGCATAAAACCCTTAGAAGCCAACGTCAATGTTTAAGGATGTTCGCGCTAATCATTTCTGCGCATCCTTACTGCGCACACAAATTCACACGCCACGCCATGCATGAGAACGCGCGCCAAGCAATAAACTGAACAATGATAGGGCAGCGATGATGGCCATTGCTATAGGTTTGCTTGAATTTAACGATCTTGGACGTTCGGATTAATGGATCGTTCTACATTTAGCGAAAAAAAATGAAGAAAATGTAGTGATTCGAAATTTGATTGTTTGTTTTGCAAAGTTCACCATTGAATTCCGTTATCTTTAGCTCTTCGTTTATCTGTGCGGCAGTTTGAAATGCGTCTTGAATGGTTTAGTTTTGTGAAAACGTTGGCAACATTTGGAATTATTTTCGAAAGTGATCCACTTCTTCAAAATATGATCAAGATCGTTTACCTGCGATACTGCACCCGGCCCTATAGATTATGCTAAATTACGTGCGCTCATTTTGCAAAATCAGGGTAGTTTTCCACACGCTTTATCTCTGAAACGAAGCTGGTGGACAGGAAGGTAGCATGTTATGGTTAAGAAATGGCTAGAAACACAAATGAGACAACCCAGGTATCGCTAAAGAAATCAGCCGATAGTTTCTCGACAGAAACACTCCATTGTTTAAATAAAAATCTCGAGCTCATAATCTAATTGTTTATTAGCCTACTCCAAGCTCTCTGTACTTGGAGACGAGCAAGAATCAATGTGGGTCGTATTGGCTGCCAAGCAGACAATGAAAAGCTAAGCTCAACATAACATCAAAGAAAAAGACTATTTCTCAAATATCACGCGGATGGGACCACGGTGGGAATAACTCGCTCCGTTCACGTAGAACATAAGCAAAGGAGAGACTGTTTTTTTGGTTGTAAAATGCGGCTGCTGCTGTGGCTACACAAGTCACGGAAAATTCTGACTTCGGAGTGTGGTGTTTCTTTTAAACTTCTTAAAAATCGCCTACAATCATTTTATTGCTATAGGTCTGTGGAACTGATTTACAAAAATAAGAAGCAAATTTTTAGACTTCGATGAGTTCTGCACTATCGAGGTAATAGGCAGAAAGAACTTCAGAAAGCAAAACAAGTAAAAACGTACGTCTACGAAAGCTTTTCCAGTGAGTTTATTTCGGTTTTGGACGAAATTAATTGCGGCTTTAATTACGGATTTGGCGACATTTTGCGCGGTTATTTCTAGTAGGTCCCCGCCTACGGTGGCTTCGACGAAACTGTTCGCTTTGATTTCCGAATAATCTAATTGTATATTTTCGAATTTCGCTTTGATTTCCGAATAATATAATTGTTTTAGTGTAAATCTACTAGTCTTTCAAAACTTTATCTAATTACTCTTCATAGACACCTCGAAAACGCCAAGAATTGTTAACAGGCGCACGCTGCCGCACTACTCACTGTCGATCACCGAAAAGATAGTGAGGAGCGAAGCCAATTAGAGAACGGCATTCGTGATAGAACGCTAGTAGATTTATACTGATAGTTAATGTTTGATCACGTCATAGAAATCTCGAGTTTGAAATATAATTGTTAAAAAGAGGCCAGAAATTACTAACGAATCATTATAATTGTGGTTGTTGTGTTGTGTTTACTACCTTAAGGTTGGTGAAATAATTGAGTCCGTTTTTCTTGCTTTCAGATGAGGAAACTCCACCGAAAAAGTCTACGTAAGTATTAGATTCTTACTCTTGCTTTCTGTTCTCGCAGGCATTACAATTTCTTGGATCAATATGCTGATCGAATGTCAGCCGTATAGACCATTATGACGAATTAAAGATATAATGTCAACTTAAAGAGAATTCGTCTTCATGGCCAAGTTCTCTCAATTTGACAAAAGAAAAAGTATAAAGAAGCGAAAAAAATAGGGCATGTCAACCACAGATAATGTGCTTGCTTTTGAATAGCCTGCTTCGCAGTCAAGACAGTGAAGGTCATTTTGACGCTAACCTTGCAGATCACAACGTCGACCAAACGTTGTTACTTTCTCTCTTTTCTTTAAGGAATCAACCAGCCCGGCTGGGCGAAAGCCAGTATGAACCCGTTGATCGTGTAGAGGTCGCAAAGCTGCTCGGAACATCAGACAACAACAAGACTGAGAAGAAGACTGAGCATGATTCGCGTCCAGCAAACTGTGAACATGCTGTGGTCAACAAGAAAAACAAAAAGGTGAGTTGTGAGCTGAACGCGGTGAGAGATTCCATCAGAACCGTCGGAAGTGGCTCTGGATAATTCCTTTTCTTCCTTCGTTTATTCCTTTCTCAGTTGAGTTAGTCAGGCAGCCATTCGATCCGCCTGCCCGTACGTCCGCCTGTACGCCCTCAGTCAGTCATTCATCTGTCCGTCCGCACGTCATTTATTCATTCATTCGTTCGTTTGTTCGTTCCTTCATTCGTTCGTTCGTTCGATCGATCATTCGTGCATTTGTTCATTCATTCATTCGATCGTTCGTTCGTTCGTTTAATTAACTGACTGACTAACTTCATACTAACTGACTGGCCTGTGACTAACTGCATGACTGACTAATTGATTGATTGATTGATTGATTTATGCATGGATGGATGGACGGACGGCCGGACGGATTCATTGATTGATCCATTGCTTGAACGATTTATTGACTAACTATTGATTCGATTGATTGAGTGATTGGTTGATTAATTGAATATATTTTTTTCTTATTTCAGAGAAAGGAGGAGAACTTGTCTATGCCCAACTAGCTGAGTTTGATAGTGCGAATAACGACAAAACAGCACAAAAACCACCCAGTTACGAACCCACGGTGTACGCTGATGTTGATGTGGTGCCACCAGAAGTGTTCAACTCTACCTGTGGAGACTCCACCCAACCGACCTACGCAAATATGGAGACAACTGGAGTGTAAATCTAACGTGCGGCATTTAGCTTCTCTAAACTGTGCTCTTACCTAGAAAGCCAGCAAAAGCACTATTAATAGGCCTGGTTTCGCAGCTCTGTTTGACCACTGGCTAATACCAACAAGAGATAGTGTTTATTTAGTAATATAATATTTGCCGTTAATGTAATTAGAATACATTGATAAGAAGGTGACTTGTTAGCCGAGCTAAGCGTTTGTGTCTTGCCACCTATGTTTAACCTAGTGGGTATTTCAGTAGGCGTGGGATTTTAGACACACATTGCTGTATAGTTTAGTAACGTAAGAAACAGTTATGTCCGTTGCGATACACCTACCTGATATCGTAAGTATAGGCTCGCTCTAGAGTAAGGTCTTCAATAACGAGTGTCAGCCATGTTTGAGAGTTGTGCCCAGTCTGTGAATTGAACGACTTTCTATCACTCTGGCAGGTTTGGCTTTCGCTAGAGAAAGGTAAATAATGCACATACCAGAAAGTTACCGGATATCTGCTTCCGCCGGACTAACAAGTTGATAGTCTGCGTAATCTTGTCATTTAAATACCACAGTTTCGAGAAACGAGTAACTTCTTCGAGACGTGACCACGCCTGCGCGTTGGTAGACTAGCGGCGTTGTTCTACCAACGCGCTGACGGCGAACGCTATTTTCCAGAGTGGTACCCCAGCACGTGACTTAAGTTACGAGAGTGGCTAATCTTATAACTGAAATGCGGTATAGCCGCCCAAGTTAGATGATTGCTGCTTATACAGTCCAACCGCGCGCAATTAAACGGCTACCCTTGGGGAAATGGATAGTGGTCGCTTAAAAGGGTTTCATCTGCATGTATTAATATATTTTGTCTTTTTTTAAGTCTATAAAAAGTGTTTGGTAGTAAAGAGTTAATTATACATCAAAATATATTTTTTTACAATGTTTATAGACTAGCCAATATTTTAGAGGACATTTCTAAGAGATTTCAAGAGCGTTTGATTCAAGTTTTTCATAGTTTTTTTTAGTTTTTAGGAAACATGACAATGAAAAAATATAGACCAATGTGTAAAGGCAGTAATATTTAATAATAACAAATAGTGTTCTAAACCCAACTTGCAGTAGTTGCGAGGAAATTAAACAACGGCAAAATGTAAAAGAAATGGAGAGTGAATTATTTTGATGTACATCATTAAACTTGTGTGTTGCCCCACTCCCAGATGTTACCGAAAAATTCCGAAAATAAGCCTCAGGACTTATATTTTTCAAAGGCCCTTTTCGAGTGGCTTATTTTTGGAGGGGCTAAATATTCGGAGGGGCTTACCTACGGAGGGAAATCTGCGTTTCCAAATTGATTGGACTAGCTTTATATAGTTGAAAGGAAATTTCCTGTTTTGTTTTGTTTCAGTTTGTATTTGTGGACAATTTTCCAAGTACAAGCTCCCGGAAAGCTTATATTTGGAGGGGCGTTACCGCTTTGGGAGGCTTATATTGAAAGCGCTTATATGCAGGGGCTTATTTTCGGAATTTTACGGTATTTTGCAAACTGGTTTACTTTCACTGTCAGGGAAATAGCTCCAAATTTGTCAAACCCAACTTCCCTTTTCGATTTTTATAACGATTTGTCAATAAAATCAGCTTACCAATTTATGAGAATCGGAAAAAATCTCAAACTAAACCCCAACTTTACCATTAAAAAGTCTTCAAGGTTGCTCGGCCATCTTCTCAGTCTGGGTTACGTTGGATCGCTGAGCTCGCCAAGCTTGAGCTTAGCATATCTCGTCTGTAGGTCAGGAGGAACGCTGCAAGCTCTGATAACAGATTGCAGACGCCCATTCCCTACTGCCCACAAAAAGGCAACGTCCTTCAACGTTTGTCACTGACATTCACACCGTGATTAAATGGCCGTCAAACTGCTGAAACTGTAGGTCACTAGATTAAAGCCAGGAGAGATATTGCATTCACGCCAAGAAAGGTGACTATAGAAACTGAAATTGCCAAGCAATCATTTTTAAACCACTCTAGCCAAACAGAATATTCAACTTTCACCTTTGCGCTTAATGAAACAGTCCACCTACGTTCACGTTTAAGTCTTATGTCTTGAAAGGTATGTGATACGATATAATATTGATCTGTGGTAGGCATATAACATGACGCGATACGTGATCGACTTTATATATATATATTTACACTGTCTACTTCTAGCTTGAGGATATCATCAATGTCATTACTCTCCTGAAGAATGGACATCTCTAATTCTGGCAGTCTGTCTGTTTTCCTGATTGTTAAGCTTGTTTTTCTTCAAAGTACACTTCTAACAAGTAAGTCTTTATCGTGTTAAGTACCATGACAGCATTGTTAAATTAATAGATCATTCCCATTATAGAGATGTACCCAATGAAAGGAACCTTGGCTGAAGCTATTACGGCGAAATTAGAACTAGGTACACTGTACTATGAGCTGATAAGTAATCTGTTTAAAGACGAAGTAGTGAATGATAATTGCGAGATTTTGCGGGCGGAAGCCGGGACTTCTTTGCGAGCTTGACATATTTTTAACTTTTCAAATTGCAGACGTTTGGACGTACCATGCAAGCTCCTCAGCGGAGAGATTAAATTAATACACGTTTAAATGCATAGCGTTACTGATGTGGAATTTTTGTTTCCTGATTGCGCGACTGCCCATCATAGAAATTCCAAGAAAATTGCCGTTGACCTTGAATGACCCCGTTCATAGGAAAATCGGAAAGTAGATCATAGTCGTGATCGGTATTGGGCTTAATGATTACAAAGGAAATCGACTAAGTTTTATTAGGTTCAAGGTGTGCATATTTTTAGTTAAAAAAAGAAAAGAATACAATGTCCGCGAAGAATACATGGACATGGTGAGTCCCCTTTTGGGACATACATGTAAATGTACTGTTAAATAATCAATCGATAGTAATATAATGAAGCTACGCCCTACGTCATAGTATTTTTTAGCATCTTGAAAAGTGTAGCCTGACTTTTTCAAGTTCTTTTTTTTTTAAACGTGTTAATCTTCTCCATCCTTAGCCCTCCTCTGTTCATTTATGGTTTAATTTCATTTTCTTTTTGGTGTTTCTCTATCTTTGTAAACTAATATTTTCAGGTTTCCTTCAATTTCAAGGTAATTTTGTACGTGGCCAAAATAACTCAAAATACCGTTACTGAGCTCCTTTGATCTATACCTGAGAAAGAACGCAAAACAAGTAAGCATGCGAGTGTGATTGTGGGCGTGACGGGCGAGAGGCGATGCGGCGGGCACGTCACGCTCACAGTCACGCTCGCACGCTTGCTTCTTTTGCGTTCTTTCCCACGGATTTTTGAGGAAAAGAGATGAGACTGCTCCCAATCTAAACCCTCAGTCGTTCAATTGATGTTGACTTGGTCCCGCAAATGAACACAATCCAAGTAACCTAAAAATCTAGTCAATTTAAAGCAATCTAGTGTTCAGTAATCGAACCTTTTTGCAATCGAACACAATCAATCTCTTGAAGAAGTTTGATGAGGATCGGAATGTCCATTGACTAAGCTATTCATTCAAACCATTTCCGACAGGTTTCCAAGTTATTTGTGTGGTCTTGACACACTACAACACGAGTACCCACATAATTGTAATATGCAGAGCTTATTGATATTTGTGCATTTTTATTATTATTATTTTTTTCAAACTGAATAAAATTAAGTGAGCTCAATTAGGGGTTTTCACGTGACATTACTAAAATTCAAACTACAAAACTATTGATTCTGCTAAGGTGTTCATTCATGATGTTAAAGAGCAGCTGTGTGTCAGTTCGTGTATTTGAAAAAGTATTAATTTAATGTTTTTTAGTTCGTCGGGGGATAAATCTACGCTTTTGTAGCAAAACTCAGTGACAGATGTTTCTGTTGATTTCCGGCCGCCATGTTGGTGCCTGTCTGGATGTGCACCAGCAAGGCGTCTCCATACAAATCTGTATAATTTTGGGTAAAAATTTTCCCCACATATCTCGCTTAAGAAAAATGCTGCGTCCTGAATTTTGGGGATAGTCTTTGCATATTTACCATCTTTCTTTTCCCAGATTCTGTTTTTTTTCTTTCTTTCTTTCTTCTTTTTTTTTTTGATATGGCGTGACACTGAAAACGAGCAATTGGGTTTGGTAGCGTAATTGATTTCTGTTGTTTAGTTTCGTTCAAATCAGATCGGGTTCAACTTCGACTTTCCCCTGGGGTTAATTTCATATATTCCGATAACTGTTGTATGATGGACTAGTATGTATTATTATAACATGTTATGAGTGGAAGCAACAAGGGGTTACTCTGGCTTGCTTCCATGGTTGGTAGATAAGGGTTTTTTTTTTTCAATTACTATCCTCTAACGAGACAAGCGTATGTAAAATCAATTTATTCTTTCTCCGCTCTGTCTAGCTTTGATTTTTAGGCATTGTTTTGTTTTGTTCTGTTCTGGTAGGCACACAAGCTTCCAGTGGAGGTATAACTTTCTTACTTACACTGTACATGTATATGTTATTCGTGATTTATACCAGTATACATGTGCGTATGTACGTGTGTCAGTCTTTGCCTCGTGGATGATGTGAGGATTTCTCAGATGCAGGCAAGATCTCATGGTCTGCCTACGCATATCACCCAGTCTCTGGGTGTGACTATATAAAGAAACAGCGCTTAAACTTCGATTTTCACTCTGATTTGTCTACTTTTAGCCATTTTTAGGGGAGAAATGCTTGGATAATCCATAGATTTTTGTCTTCAGGACAGTGCCTACTTTTGTTAGTGTGCACACGTTCTGTGCATCACGCAAGGCATGGTTGGTATTGACGTAATCAACTACGCTACCAAGATGAAAGCAAAATTTTCTTACCGTGAATAAATCAAGTTTAATGAAGCTGCACTAAAACTAGGAACACCAGAATAACAGCTTATCGTTAATCGCTAACTCTTAAGCCCTGGCCAAACGGAGTCGCAAGTAAACGCAAGCTGAAAACTTGGGTCTACTTGCAACTCCGTTTGGCCAGAGTTGGCGTGTACTTGCGTTGACTTGCGATGACTTGCGCTAACTTTGGTCGAGATCAAATTTGCACAAAAGTCAAAGCAAGTTTTTCACCGTTTGGCCACCCAACCCAAGTCAACGCAAGTTAAATGACGTCCATTAATCTATTATTAGCCAATGAAATAAAGGATAGTCTGCCTTAAAATGTTTTTTTTTTCGACTTGCGTGTACTTGCGAGGAAACTTGCGAGTCCGTTAGTCCACTCAATGCAAATCTCTACGCAAGTTCAACTTGCGTCCACTGTCGACTACTTCCGGTCCGTTTGACCAGGACTTTAAAGGCTACCAGCTGATAACCTAGCTGTTATCTGTTGAAAATTATGCTGAAATCTAACGATAAACATGTACCTGCAGATGGCGTAGAACGCGCGCAAAACATGTGCTAGAGGCACAAATGCGTTACTTACTGTGGAGGTGACAGTAAAAATATTACGGATACTTCGTTCAGTCATAAACACGAGACTTACTTCAGATATGCCCTTCACTTGCTCTACGGGCAATTTATTGGCAGAAGTTTCTTGGGAAGTTTTGTTTTGTTTTAGGAAATTACGGACTGTAATAGACATGTTTTGTCTGCTATCAAGAATGCAATGCGGTCTAGTACATCACAGTTACAGCTTTCCCAAAAGCATAGCCTGAAATTGGTTTTCTTTGCACCCTGCTTGTGCACGAAATTTAAGCAAACTGGCAATTTCAGTAACCCCAATGATGATTTTGCTTCTCAGCTGCTTCAAAATAATATTGAAAGCTCGGCTTATTATGTATCTACATGTTCAATTTCTTACTAACTGTAATTTCTTGACCAAAAATGTGAGTGCTATTAATTTGCAGAACTTGGCTTTACAATTGTGTACTTCGAATGATGCCCTTTCGCCAGGCCCAATTGTTTTTCATGAGATTGTATATGTTTTGTCACAGTCTAATCTGCTGCTCCTGGTAACCTCAAATTAACGTCTAATTCCTCTCTTTCACTTGATGTATCATGGGACCTAATTCCCGAGGAGCAACAGCAAGGAAAGCTTTTTGGGTTACTATGTCTTACAAGACACAAGGATCTGCAGCAGAGAAGAACAAGACTGTTGGTCAAGCTAAGTCGACATTGAAGCTAACACAACTTGAGTACAAGACCTATATTGTCAGAGTAGCTGGATACACTGCTTTTGGTGTTGGTAAATCTACTGCTGAACAAAACAAAATTCCTAGTAAAGGAGGTTAGGGAAGTGGTACTTTACATGTACATGTATAATTATAAAATACAAATTATACATCTGTAATTATGTATGTATATTTTCTATATTAATTGTACATTGTACAATACGATTGCATGTACAGAAATATTATTTATCATTTAGCAGAAAAATGCATTTTCATTGTATAGAGTTCTTTTGCTGATACGTATTTCAAAATTTTGGCCATGCTCTTCAGTGTTATTGATACCTGATATTGTGTCTGTAATTAAATGGACATTTACTGTGCATATGGTTTATTTTTAGTCCTTGCATTAGCTTTTACACACCCCAAAACACCGGAAATTTGGGGTGCTGTGTGAAATTTGGTACAGTTGTCAATGGGTTATTAATCTTTAATATTTATGTTCTACAGGTGTGTTGGGGGAGGTGGGGTGGCCTGGTGATTACTGCGCTCAACTCCGGATTGAGTATTGCGGGTTCGAGCCTTGGCCAGGACCACTGTCTTGGTCAGGACACTTCACTCATCACAGTACAGTACCTCTTTCTACCCAGGTGTCTAAATGGTAATTTTGCAATGGACTAGCATCCCACTCAGAAATGGGGGGGTGAGGGTGGGTGGATGGTGGAGTAGAAATATTTCTAGTCACTGTATGCAACAGAAATCAAGATGTAAGCTCTGCCTGATGGGCCACTTGGCTTGTATGCAGACTTAATAACAGGCCTGGAGGAATTAAGAGAATATTTTGCTCAAGTCCATGCAGAAACAGCGGTATCAGGAACTCCCTCTAACATTGCAAAGGCAAAGACTTCAGAGGCTGGTAAGTTGTTTGTTTTTATTTTCTATTTTGACTGTTCTGATCTAAAAAATGTTGTTAATTGTTAGAAGATAACTGCATACAGGTTAATCATCTACATAGTCACTTTTGGTTGCTTACACTAACTTCCTGTATAATATTTAAAAAATCAATTTTGTGCAAGTTCAGATGGCAGAGGAGTGCATTCTTCATTTTGTTTTGCTTGCCACAGTTATTGACACTGGACATGCCGAGTCAAGTTCGATTTTTTTAATTGATTTATATTTCTTACCAATGAGCCGGACAAATTTGTTACATCAGGCGTGTCTCATATTGGCTGTAGCGATCACAGTCTAATTTATGTCTCAAGAAAACTAGCATGCCCTAGGTCGTTCCCGGGAATCATTGAATCAAGACAATACAAAAACTTTATGCTCGATTACTTTATGGATGACATTGCGCTGGTTCCCTGGGGCATGGTTGAGCTAATAGACAACCCTAAAAGAGCATGGGAGGTGTGGAAACACTCATTTTTGGCAGTAGCCAACCTTCATGCTCCAGTTAAAAAAAGGAGAGTTAGAAACTCCAAGGCCCCCTGGCTTACCCCTGAAATCAAACAATTGATGTGGGAAAGAGATAGAACAAAGCGAATCGCCACCGTTACTAATGATCAGTTGAAATGGGCAGAGTACAGACGGCTCAAGAATCGAGTTAACCATTCTATTAAGGCTTCCAAAAGGGATTACTATCATTCTTAGGATAACGTTGGAAAAGCAAAAGCAACTTGGAATGGAATAAATACACTACTATCGCGAAAGAAAAACTTTGCTCAGGCGACAAAATTGATTATTGGTGAAGCGGTGATAACTAACCCTTGTGAGCTCAGCAACGCATTTAACAGGCATTTTACTGAGATAGGCCCCAATTTAGCGTCTCAAATAAATCCCCCTCGTGTCAGCTTTCGTGATTTTGTGGAATCTTGTGACAGCACCTTCGAGCTAGAACTACTCACCACTGACGAACTGCGCAACCTTTTGAACGATATCCCTTTGGGCAAGGCAGATGGCCTTGATGGTATCTTGATGGTATCTTATCCCTCTTAAAGTTATCATTTAAGTTCATTGCATCTTCCTTGACTCATATTTTTAATTTAGTTATTTCCACTGGAATCATTCCCAACGACTGGAAGAGTGCTAGACTAACTCCAATTTACAAAGCTGACTCGAAGGTTGGCCCAGCAAATTACAGGCCTATTTCTGTACTTTCTGTAATGGGCAAACTCTTTGAAAAAGCCATTTTTAATCAGGTATATGCATATTTAAATGAAAACAACCTACTTTCTAAATATCAGTCTGGCTTTAGACCCATGCACTCTACTCTTACAGCTCTCATCGATATCACAGACAATTGGTATCTTAACATCGACGGTGGTTTGACAAATGCCATTCTGTTTATAGACTTAAAGAAGGCATTTAATACTATTGACCATGAGATCCTTCTGTCAAAGTTGGAGCTGTATGGGTTTAAAGGTGCAAGTCTGAATCTTTTTCGAGACTACCTCTCTGACAGAACTCAGGTTACAGTTATTAATAATGTGAAGTCGGAAACTAGTCGCATACGTTGTGGGGTGCCCCAAGGCTCAATCCTCGGCCCCCTGCTATTCCTACTGTACATTAATGACCTTCCAAACTGTAACCTTTTATCAGATGTGAGGATGTACGCCGACGACACTAACCTCACGTTTGCCTCCAGCGACCCTGAAGAGCTGTTTTCATCCCTGACCCACGATCTGAACAATTTGAAACAGTGGCTGGACTCTAACCGACTAAGTCTGAATGTCGTCAAGACCAAGTGCCTGTTTACAGGGACAAGGCATAAAATATCTTTGCTCCCTAGTGAACCTCACATTTGCCTTGATGGACATTTAATTGAACGAGTCAATTGTTACAAGTGCCTAGGTGTCCAGGTGGATGAAACACTCTCGTGGGAAGCTCATATCTCTGAGATCGTTAGCAAAGTTGCTAAAGTACTTGCTGCCCTTAGGAGGCTAAGACCGATATGTCCCCAAAGTACCCTCGTTGCAATATATAAGTCACTGATTCTTCCACATCTCGATTATTGCAGCGCTGTGTGGGGATGTATCGGTAATGGCCTCAGCCAAAAACTAGAGAAACTACAAAACAGGGCAGCACGCATCATAACAGGGTCTGGCTGGGATGTCAGATCTGCCCAGATTCTTTGTGCCCTCAAATGGGAAAGCCTCGCTGACAGACGTTCTAAACAATTGAAATCTTTAATGTTTAAAACCGTTAATAACCTTGTACCCGAATACCTGTCTGATAAATTCACCAGCGTAAATACCATCCACAGACACAATCTTCGGGGCGCCCAACATAACCTTTTCATTCCACGGCCGAACACTGAGGCACTCAAGAAGAGTTTTCGTTATAGGGGTGCATTAACATGGAACGATCTGTCAGTGGAGGCTAAGCAGGCCAATACTTTAAATAGTTTTTATTCCGCTATTGAATGTTAGTATCAACTTGAAGAAAAATTCCTAAGTTAAGTTAAAATAATTAAAATAAGTTAATTAGTTAATATAGCTAGAATAGTTAAAATAGTTAAAATGGTTTTGTAATATTTTTAGTCTTAGCTTTTAAGTACTTCGTTATATCTTTTAAGGTTAATGTGCACGGCTCTTTAGCTAGAAGACCACTTTTTAGTGAAATGATCCCGTGGGTAAATAAAGTTATTGATTGACTGATTGATTGATTGGAGTTTACTTGCAGTTTTGTTACCAGGTAAAACCACTGTAGTTGCAAGGAGGATTAGAGTTCTTCATTGTATTTTACACCCATTCTTCAATACCATTTTACTTGTGCTCTACAGTCTGCACAGGCGCCCCAAAATTGATCATCACTCTGACTGACCTATTTTTTTGTGGTTTACAAAATTAGCTCCCAGCTCTCCTCCAGCCATAGACAAACATGGAACAAGAGCAGAAGAGGCTCACACCATACGAGTCAAGTGGAATGAAATAAACAAGAAAGATATCATACAAAACGGTATCATACAAGGCTACAACATGTACTGCAATGAGAAGGGTCAACTTGGAGAGTTCAAAAAACAAACAACTGCAACAAATACCATTATCACTGGATTAAAACCATTTACAGAGTACTGCATCAAAGTTACGGGCTTCACTAATGTTGGGGAATCTTCTGAGGGAAATTGCACCTTTGTTAAAACCTTAGATTTAGGTAAGCTACGTGAACAGTGTATAACAAAAATAGACCATTTCGAAGCCCCCCATTGACTCTTTAAAACAAGTGCTGGTACAAAATTGTCGCATGAAAATAAGTTTGAAGTGCTATTATGATCATCTTTTTTTATTTCTTCATTGTTTAGGTGTATCTGATTTTACTCCATGAAAGAATGAAAACGCTGTTTACCGTTTGCAAATATCTGCATTAGTCCCGGGGATATTTAAGTTTGAAAAATGTGTAAAATATGCAATTAAATGACCGATAATGTCATACACTCAACCCAGTATTACATCAAATATATAAATGGATCTATCAATTTGCAGTGCAGATCATTGAAACTTGGTAGGCTAAAATTTAGTTCTACAGAAAACACACCTAGGGCTACAAAACATTTTGTTTCCATGGCAACTCACTCTTTTCCAGTCCCCACAAACTTAAGCTGACATATTTATATGCTTGTTGGATCATGTATATGAGGCATCATTTCCAAATATGAAAATGGAATGCCGAAGGTTGCCAGAAATGCCTTTAATGTTAAATTTTGAAACTCATCACCCCACAGATGACTTTATTAATACTCTTTGGTCATATTTCTTTCTTCCTCAAATTTTGCAGCCCACA